>JAPJBO010001192.1:0-61249 GCA_030068145.1 Diplonema papillatum | reverse complement strand
AAAATAGCCTGAGGGGGGGGGGGGGGGGGGGGGTCAGCCGGCTGATGGATGGATGGATGGTTCTTAACAAGATGCCTGGGGGGGGAGCAAGAGAAAATGTATAAAGCACCTGCTTTGTGGGAAATACTTTGAGGAGGCTGCCAGTTGCGAAGTATCAAAGGAGGCGAGAGAACGAGAACTCTGATTCGGATCTGACTACGAATTGGTCACAAGCTACCAGCACCACGACGGCACGGTGTCACGTAGCGAAAGGCAGGCAATGCGGTACCCATCGGCATGCCGATGACTTCCCACTATCGCAACAATATCCCAATATCAAGGGAGGAAACCGTGCTGTGGCCCACACGAAACGCAGGCAAATCTGGGTTTCGTGGCGGGGGCGTAAGCGCTCAACGAAAATAAATCCGCTTTGTGGGTTGCATCTCTCTCCCTCTAGCCTCTTTCGAAGTAAGCACAAGGCATCCCCTCGAGACACGACGGGGTGCACGCTCCCGACCACGATCAACTTCCCTGGCGTATTCACCAGCCGCAGGTACTCGTTCGCCTCGAACGCTGCGTTGAAGTCTACGATAAGCGTTGTCATCGCCCCACGCCCGATGGGCCTCCCCCCCCTGCACGAGCGTGCTCCTTAGTAGTAAACATTTGAGTGGCTAATAGGAGGGAGGGGTTATGGTAAACAGATGCTCGGGTTTTGAGCTTCCCTTTGAGCCTAGCGAGCCAGTGTGCGCCTAATCCCCGATGCAGGCATGCGGGCAACTCGATCAAGTCACCTTCAAAAACCGCTTGCCTGGTCGCGGCGCCGCGGAGGCGGAGATCGGAGCCTGCGTACTCAGTGCAATCCGGTGGGCTTAGCCGCATGATTTCTACCATGATGTGCAGCTGTCCGCGACCTTGATAGTCTTCCGCCGTCTGGTCGATGTACCCCACGAGGATGTGGCTCCCGACCACGGTCAACTTCCCGGGCGTATTCACCAGCCGCAGGTACTCCTTAGTAGTAAACATTGAGAGGCTAATAAGAGGGGTATGGTAAACAGAAGCTTGGGGTTTCGAACTTTTTGAGCCTAGCCAGCCAGTAGTAGTCAGGCCAGCCAGTGTTCCTTCACACGGGCAGCTCGGTCAGGTTCACCTTCAAAAACCGCTTGCCGGCGGAGGGAGATCGGAGCCTGCGTACACAATGCAATCCGGTGGGTTCAACCGCATGATTTCTACCATGATGTGCAGCTGTCCGCGACCTTGATAGTCTTCCGCCGTCTGGTCGATGTACCCCACGAGGATGTGGCTCCCGACCACGGTCAACTTCCCGGGCGTATTCACCAGCCGCAGGTACTCCTTAGTAGTAAACATTGAGAGGCTAATAAGAGGGGTATGGTAAACAGAAGCTTGGGGTTTCGAACTTTTTGAGCCTAGCCAGCCAGTAGTAGTCAGGCCAGCCAGTGTTCCTTCACACGGGCAGCTCGGTCAGGTTCACCTTCAAAAACCGCTTGCCGGTCGCGGCGCCGCGGAGGCGGAGATCGGAGCCTGCGTACACAGTGCAATCCGGTGGGCTTAACCGCATGATTTCTACCATGATGTGCAGCTGTCCGCGACCTTGATGGTCTTCCGCCGTCTGGTCGATGTACCCCACGAGGATGTGGCTCCACAGCGCTGCTGGACCAGAAGTGGCACGGTCGAGAATCCAGTGTCGTCAAGTTATTCCGAGGGAGAACCCTGACCGCACAGCAGGGGCATAGAGATAATCACGCGACAGCGGGCTGCATCCTCAATCAGAAAGCAGCAGCACAGTCGTGGTCTGTCCGGAGAGGAGGTTGTGTGGCCATCTCACACGACCCACTTGTTGGGATAGCCAATGATTTCACACGTTATGCTGCGACATTGGCATCGCCGGTACTATCAGCACGCATTAACACGTCAGTATAGTCAATGACGATCGCCATACGAAAGGATGCCAAAAGGAGGAAGACGGGGGTTTGGGCAGGAGTATTCTGGCGTTGAAATAGCCAACCCGTATATCAACACGTCAGTATACCGAGATGGCAAACCCTGGCGAAAGTCCGAAAAAAATAGTCGGGGTGGTTCTGGCATTTTTACAAAAAACCGACCACTTATTACAAGAAACCGTCTAAAAAGCGCCAGCTTGGAACGAAATGCTCGACGAAGCTGCCAGACAAAGAACCGAAGGGATCTCAAGTGCTGTAACTACCGTGTTGAACGGGGGGCATGTGTGTCTACTCCTACACGACAAGGCACACAAACACGACAGGAGAAACAGCCGAGCGAAAAACAACAACAAACGATGGTGCGCGCGAAGAATGAAAAAGGAGCAGAGTTCATTAAACGAGGGGTTCCCCCCTTTTGGCATCGTCTCATATGGAACCCATAACAAGTGGCTGTGCACTCGAAAGGACCAGCAGCCACCCGCGTGAGAAAGGCTTATTTAAAAGCATGTGGGGGATGTATTCGCCCCACCTTTTCGGAATTTTCTATTTGTTTCTTCTCCCTCCCCCTTTCTCCTCTTTTTTCGTGTTGGGGCGATGTGAGCGGCGTGGAGAAAGAGAGACGCCTCTGTGCCACCATCAAGTCCGGAAACACCATGCTGAAGAAGAAGAACAATTTTTGTTGTTATTATTCGGACAACTGCTGCACGACCGCCAAGCAGTGGACCCGGGGGCTTCCAGGCAGGCTCATGCTTTAGTTTAGGAAACCGGTAGCCACGTGACCCGTAGGCCCGTGGCTCTGCGGTACTGCCGAACACGTGAAGCTTGGCGCAGATCAACCTCACTCTAAAAAGGATCAGCCGTCGAATGTCACCCATCTGCACGATCCGCGGGATCGTCGGAAACATAAAGAATTCAGAAACAGGGGGGCGATTCAATGCAGTTCGAGGGGGGGATGCGGATGGACCAGCTTCGCCAACCGTAGAAAGAGGAGGCTCTGTCAATGTCTCTTGCCAGCCGCAGTTCGGGTCTGAACAATCATCAGCAGGTATTCCCGATACCTGGACGCCCGTCTTGTGCGTGAGACCTATCCGCCTTCAGTTTTCCGAGCCTTATGCTTGGTACTCGGCTAGTCTCGCGATTTATTGGCGATGGTATAAGACAGCATGTTCGGGGCAGAATCCCGAACCAGAAAAAAAAGAAGGGAAACCGACAAAGTGGATTCCATATATTAGGTGTAATGCCCTTATATCCCACTCAAAACAAATTTGTGCCCTTATATCCCACTTCAAACAAATTTTGTGCCCTTATATCCCAAACTGGGATATAAGGGCACAAATTTGTTTTGACAAATTTGAATCGAGGAAAATGCTGGAAAACTTGCCGAGGAGGGGCTTGAACCCCCGACCACTCACCTTGAAACCCAAGGGTGGTTGGCTCGACCATCCGGATACCTACGGCGAAAAAAAAAAAACTTTTCGTCCAGCCGGGTCCCGACGCTGGACTCCTGTTGCTGTTGCTATTGCCACGTGCATGCGTGCACACTGCAGCACAGCCCCTGTCACAGCAGCGAACGAAGGAGGAGAGCGGGCGCGTGCGCTTTGACTCAAAGTTTGAGTGCTCAGACAGACAGGAACAACAGCGAAAGGTGGCGTTTGAGTGCACTGCCATGCTCCTGACATTGGCAGTGACATGGAGACATCACGTGTCGCGAGTTGACGCCCATGCCTGGGCCCTGGCACGGCGAGCCAAACCCGAAATCGAACCCGAACCCAGAAGTTCGGGTGAGGAGTGATGGTGGCAGAACCGAACCCGAAACCGAACCTCAACCCGAAACTGAACCAGTGCCCGATAGCCTCGGATAGGAAACCAAACTCGGAACTGAACCCAGATTACAAGACAGATGGCCAGAACCGCGGAGGACGGTGGGCTAACAACCCAAGGTGGCGACACAGTCGGACACTGTTGCCGACAGACGGAATCTGCAGCTCACGCAAGAATGGCTGATTCCTTCCTAAAGTCATCAACTGTCGTTGTGCCCACGCCTGCACCGCAACTGGTTGCACACACACCGGTTGCACGACGGTGGACACAGCTTCCTTCACTGCAGTAATCTTCGCTTACGGATCATGAGTCTGATGAGATCAGTTGTCTCGCCTGACTCTCGGCTGTAGCATCTGGCCAGCTACTACAGTTCTGTCACCGCGATTAGCCCCGAACGTCAGCGTGGCACGCCGTGACACGCCGCACGGTCAGACGGTGCAGCCAGGCACCTCGGTTCTCTTGAGTACTTGCTTGAGCCTCCCAAGTTGAATCCCCCGATCGGGGATCGAGTGTGGCCGCGGTGGCCAGCTTGAAGTTGTGAAACGGTGCAACCAGTCGCTCTGAGGCACCCAGAACGTCTTGAGACGTCTCGGGTGGGGCATTGAAGCCAGCTTTATGCCTACGGACAAGGAAACACCAAAAACGGATGGAAGGGGGTGGACTGGGTCATCAAATTTTAGGGGTCCAAATTGTTGGGGTCGAAACTTTGGGTCCAATTTTTGGTCGAGAATTTTGGTCCAAATTTTTGGTCCGATTTTTTGGCATCGAAATTTTTGGTCGAGATTTTTGGTCGAATTTTTTGGGTCCAGATTTTTGGTCATAATCTAGTTGGGCAAAATTTTGTGGGCAAAAAGTTGGGGCAAATTTTGGTCGAAAATTTTGCCCTGGAATTTTTGGACGTTGTGGCCGAGTCAAAGCACACATGCCACCGGCACCATGGGTGGCCGGTTCGTCTAGTGTTTTGTCACCGAGGGGGTCGACTTTCCCCTGTGTCGCCGTACTATACCACAAGGGGCACCACGAGGGCCTAGCACCCTGTGGGCTCAGTACCCGCCATCCCAGTTCTGAATAGAATCGCATAGGGTGATGGTAATTTGCCTGGTGAAGTGGGGTGCAACAGGGGTCAACCTTTTGTGTGTTCCGAGGTGGTATTTTGACGATTTCGTGACCGATCTTTCCATTCCGTGTCTTCTCGGGAGCAACAGGGACGTATCTCACGCGCCCCCGGTATAATCTAAGCATAATTATATCGGGCCGAACTTGTCCAAGGGGGGTCGTCATTTTTTTCTAAAACCCCGGGAACAGAGAGACCAGGGACACCTGCGCTCATAGCATAAGATTGGTCGATTTAGTGACACCTTTGGTGACTGTATGCGCTGCAATGGGAGGGTCATTTTTGAACGGTCGCCAGGAGAATGACTAGCCTCTAATTTGGTCAATCAAAGATGGTTTTAATCCGGAGCATGCCTGGGAACTCTGTTCCCGGGGTGCTACAGAAAAACTGGCGACCCCCTCGATGACAAAACACGAGAATGCGTTTTTCGCAAAACCTAATTTTGGGCTTAAGCCCGTCAATATAGAGCTTCGGAGCCCACCGAGGGTCGGAATGAAAAGATCGGATTCAAAACAGTTCAAAAACGCCCTCGGACCAAAGAAAATGACGAGGGGTTGACCTCCAGATGGTTTCTTCCATATTCGCCGGGAGAATGACTGTTATAACTGGATTACGACAAAGTGGATTATAACCCACTTTGTCGCCAATCCACTTTGTCGCCTAATCCACTTTGTCGCCTAATCCACTTTGTCGCCTAATCCACTTTGTCGCCTAATCCACTTTGTCGCCTAATCCACTTTGTCGCCCCGTAGGGGGCATTTGTGGGGGGTCAGAAGGGGGTCCTTTGGGTACCTCAGGGGCCTCCCGAGGGGGGTCAGGGAGACCATGGGGGCTACATATGACCGTTTGAACAAGAGATTGTGAGAGAGCCTAACTACTTCAAAGTACCACCAGCTAAATCAAACGAGGAACAAAGATGCGGGAAACAGAGCAGTTGGTCGCTCGTATTGGCTTCACTGGCACCGAACTGGAGAGACTCGCGTTTGCCGTCGGGGAGATTCTGACAGTTGTATCGCGTGAGCCTGGAGTGGGTTACTGGCATTCACAGTACACTGTTCGGAGTCATTTTCGGGTTTGCCGCCAGCACTTGTCCGTACTTCCATTCCAGCATTCCAGTTCCGCTGATCAGAGGCGATAAAGAGTGATGCCAAGTTAATGTTCAGACACGGAAGAAACTTGCAAAGTGACAACGAGATGGCAGAGTTGGTTACCGTGTTGACGACAATAAGCATTCGGTACTCGCACCTGCGAATCGAAGGCACCCTTCTTACGAAGGAAAATGTGGATTTCAGAACCTTGCATATATCTCTGTGGTCTTGTCCCCTCTGTCCCCTTGTAGGCCCCCAGGTACCCGTGACCCGTGCGCGACAGCGTGAATTGTGAAGACGGAAGGCCCATTTTTCACGTTTGAGAGTCTGGGGAAATCTTTTGAAAGGGTCCCCCCAACACAATTTGTGTTGAGCCGCGACGAAGTTGGACGAGAGGCGCAAAAAATTGTGATGCCGTTTCGCGGTTAAAAGACGGACCTAAACTCATTTCTGATGGTTTTCATGAACGCGAAAAGCTCAAAATAATCACTTTCCCTGTGGGGAACCTTTTGTGAAAGGGTCCCCCTATGCAATTCATGCCAGTTGCCAGAAGCGACAAAGTGGAATATCAAAAGCGACAAAGTGGATTCTAATCCAGTTTGTCGCGACAAAGCGGATTATGAATCCAACAGAAGGAAAAAAAAAAGCTCACTCTCTGAAAGAACAGAACACAGTAAACGCGAAAAGTAAAGGAAAATATAGCGGGAAAATAAGAGGGACGTCGATGAACTCGTACGCCCAAGCAAACCGAAGCACCTGTCTTTTTTTTTTTTTAGCCACATGCAATGTGTGAGGAAACTGAACCGCTCAAGTAGGACCTTCTGATCATGATCAGGATTTGGGCTCAGCGTGCGGTCAACGAAAACTCTAGTTTCCCTTTCTACTTTCTCCTACTCTCGCGGTGTACGGTTTTTAATAGTACATCTGTACTGACGGGAACATTTCCGGAACAACGGTTGCACATGAAAGAGAAAAGGAAGCCAACGAAAAAAGTGCTAATACAGGAAAACCCCCCCCAGAGAGGTTTATACCCTGTACACGCGAAGAACAAGAAACTTTTGCCTTATCATTTCCATCACCTTTGGTCAGTTGATGCTGATCGTCCGTTGCTTCGTTTATCAGTGCAAGCCCCAACTCCGGAAATGTTCTTTGTGTTACCTAGGGCGACGTAAGTGTACTACGTTTGAAATTTCCACCCTTCGAAAACTTCTTGCCATTTTGGGGAGTGTCAAGTACACGCGTCACCCTCAGTAACAATGCGTTGTGGGTGCTGAACACTAGTAGTTGGGTGCAGCGTGCTGCACGAAACTGGCCAAAGGCCAGGCGAGTTCCGCTAGTGCACACCAACACGAAAGAAACCGCGCCAATACCAAATTTTTTGTATAAGCACCTGCTTTGTAGGAAATACTTGAGGAGGCTGCCAGTTGCAAAGATCAAAGGAGGTAAATGTGCTGTAGCCCACACGAAACACAGGTGAATCTGGGTTTAGTGGCGGGCGTAAGCGTTCAACAAAAAAGACCCATTTTGTAGTTGTATTGTTTCTCCCCCTCTAGCCTCCTTCGAAGTAAGCACAAGGCAGCCCCTCGAGTATTTTCGCATGAGGACAAACCGTTCATGGCTACGTTTGGACAGTCGGGTTTTGCCGGGGAAGATCTCCCCGAGCGCCACGCCGTCTCCAGCTGCTTCGGCAGTACGACAGTTGCTGCGAACTAGACCGAATGCTTTCAAAAACGTTTAAACAGGGTCGGCATCTTGGATCCTTTGTATACACACCTGCTTTGTAGGGAATTGGAGCAGGCGTCTTCTGGCCTCTCGCACTGGCTTGGCTACGTGGGGCTTGTGTTGACCCCTTCCTCCGGTCGGCTCGTGCATCTCCATCTGAAACAAAGGGTGAAACCAAAGCGGATACTTACAAACAAACGAAGGGGAAGAACACCGACCATGAGGCAAGCTATGAATGGAAGATTGAAAACGAATCGGGAAGGTGTCACTGACATTCTTTGATCCTGTTGGTTCGGGTTTGTTCAGGAGTGCTACCATTTACCGGGATATTACTAGTCGTCGTCGAAGCCAGCCCCACCCCGAATTCTTGTGGTGTCGATTCGAGGTGGTCGTGCTCATCTAGCCATGCGTCTTGCTCCTATTCCCTCAGTAAACTGCAAAAAATGCTTGAGGAGACCGCCAGTTGCGAGGGATCGAGCCCACACGAAACACAGGTACATCTGGTTTTAGTTGCGTTGTAAGCGTTCAACGAAGACTCACTTTGAAGTTGTATTGTTTTCTCCCCCTCTAACCTCCGTCGAAATGAGCACAAGGCAGTCCCTCGAGTATTTATTTAGAGTTAACAATGCAGTGTTGGTACTAAAAATTAGTAGTTGGCAGCGTACTACATGAAACTTACCAAAGCAGGTGAGTTCCGCTAGTGCGCACAAACAAAACGCGCCAGCTTAAATAAAGATTGCTCCGTTCTTCAGCCTGGCTTGTTCCCGGATTAGGACGACACATATTACTAGTAGTCCTTTACCACAGTATGCTGTGGTATAGGACTTCTTTCTGGCTTGTTCCCGGATTCGGACGACACATATTACTAGTAGTCCTTTACCACAGTATACTGTGGTATAGGACTTCTTTCTGGCTTGTTCCCGGATTAGGACGACACATATTACTAGTAGTCCTTTACCACAGTATGCTGTGGTATAGGACTTCTTTCTGGCTTGTTCCCGGATTAGGACGACACATATTACTAGTAGTCCTTTACCACAGTATGCTGTGGTATAGGACTTCTTTCACCCTAGTTTCAATGGACTATATAGCTTTCTACAATGTGGTACAGGGCTTCTGACACCCCAATATCAACAGACAACGGCATACAGTGGTGCAGGGCCTCTGCCACCCCAATATCAACAGACAACGGCATACTGTGGTGCAGGGCCTCTGGCTCCCCAATATCAACAGACAACAGCATACTGTGGTGCAGGGCCTCTAACACCCCAATATCAACAGAAAACAGCATACTGTGGCACAGGACTTCTGTCGCCCTAATATCAGGACTTCTGCCGCCCTCAATATTAAGAGACTAATGCAGGCTTACTGTGGTAAAGGACTTCTTCCTCCCCCCAAAACAACCGCCCACGCTCCCTGCCGTCGGCCGGTCTTTCGGGGGTGAAGTGAACGGATTCATCCCTTCCTTCAGCACCAAAAGTCCAGGAATACCGGTATTCCCAGCAATAGAGAGCAAAAGACGCATAAAAGGAGAGAATAGCCGTAAAAGGAACAAAAAGAAAGTTTACCACGATTACCATTTCTTTTCCTTGGTGCGAACTGTTTGCCCGCAGCACGCCGCACCCGTCAACCCGGGCGTGCTTGCACGCACATCGCGTGTAGGAACGTGCGCCCGAAAACGCGGACGCGGCACCTTATCGTTTCTTCCTTTCGGGAGCCACAAAGTGGGTCTTTTTTAGAGTGAAAGTTCGCTTGAAACTCCGGGGTTTCAAAGTCTCCGGGTGACCTTCGTCGTTAAGGGAAGATATTCTTTGTGCTCTGAGTGTCGTAAGAGTGGTGGTTACACGAGGTAAGAGGATCGGTGGGTACCTTGGTCGTTGGTCATTGGTGGTTTCGGCCATTGTCCACATACCTTACTTACGGTAGGCCCTCCTCAGTATGGTGCCGCAGTAGGTGACTGTCTGTCTTCTTGGTACCGTCTGACCGTCTCTTTTCGTGTATTTGTTGTGCTGCTTATGGTTTGCGCAGGTTGAATATCCGTAACTATATCGTATTGCAATACGGGTGGGATGCTACAACTAACGTAGCAAGGAGTCGCGAATAGAAGTAAATATAGAAAGAAAAATTTTTTGTTGAACGCTTACGCCCGCCACTAAACCCAGATTCACCTGTGTTTCGTGTGGGCTACAGCACATTTACCTCCTTTGATCTTTTGCAACTGGCAGTCTCCTCAAGCATTTCCTACTACTAAAGCAGGTGCTTATACAAAAAAAAAAAAAAGAGAAAAAAAAAAGGTGAGGTTTGAGCTTTTCCTGATCTGATCATGTTTTCAGACAGACAGCGAGACCCGCGTGCGGAGTGCCCACGGCGGAAGAGGCCTGCGGGTCCGAACAATCATCGGCGCCGGGGCCGCTCTTTCCTCATTGGGCCCCCTGCGGCGCTTGCAGAGGCTTCTCCTGCCGTGCGTGTGGATCTGCCGGGTCTCTTTTCTGAGGATAGCCATCCCACATCCTCTCTCCCCCCTCCCCTCCACCCACCTCTCCCAGGTCAACCAGAGACTCCAAATACGCAGCGGCTTTCGCAACCCTGTGATTCAGCTAGTGAAACTAGGCCAAAATTAGTGATCCAGCTAGTGAGACTAGGCCAAAATTAGTGGTCCAGCTAGTGAAATGAAACTAGGCCAACATTAGTGATTCAGCTAGTGAAACTAGGCCAAAATTAGTGATCCAGCTAGTGAGACTAGGCCAAAATTAGTGGTCCAGCTAGTGAAATGAAACTAGGCCAGAATTAGTGATTCAGGTAGTGAGACTAGCATCACCTCGTCTCCACTCCCTGCCTCACGGGCTTCTTCGGTTTGTGCCACCTGCGCACGCCGTGCGTATAAGTCGATCTTTGAGTGCGTGAGCCCCTCCGAAAGGTCCATCACACTAGTTCCAAGCTACTGAGCCCGGGTCTCTGGGCGCCTCTTCTCGCACGCCGTGCGGCCGTCACTGCTCAGGTCCCCCCCCCCCTACTAAGATTTTCCCCCCCTCTCCAGACTCACACCGCAGTCCTGTCTGCAGACACTCAGGTTCCGCGCTGATGATGGTCCGCCTTATGTGTCCGTGGCTTAAAGGACCGAAACACGGCGCAGACGGGACCAGTGCGGTGTTGAGCACATACCCATTCCAAGCACGTTCTTGCAATCCCCCCATTCCAGTAGGGAACTTCGCGTAACGCGACTTGCTGCCCTCAGCACGCAGGATTACTTCCTCGCACTCTTTTTCCTTTTGGTACTTCAACCATTGGTGCTGCACACGGCAACCCCATGTCCACTGTGCTCTGCGGAGTTTACTTCGCAGATTGCCACCGTAAAAAGAAGACAAGTCAGTGCTGCCTAGCGAGTCGCAGTCACAATCAGGGCGAGTGCCCTGAGTTTTTTAACTGATTGCTCAGACACGGTTGTAGGGGCCTTCTCCCCGTGACGGATTCGCCTGTGCTCTAGTAGCACGGGTGGTCCTGGCTGTGACGAGCTACGAACAGCCGCCTGACAAACCAGACTCACACCGCAGTCCTGTCTGCAGACACTCAGGTTCCGCGCTGATGATGGTCCGCCTTATGTGTCCGTGGCTTAAAGGACCGAAACACGGCGCAGACGGGACCAGTGCGGTGTTGAGCACATACCCATTCCAAGCACGTTCTTGCAATCCCCCCCCTCCCTGGTTTCGCGCGAAAGCCGCCCCGTTTTTTTGTTGTTGAAAGTATGCTAATCCTGCAGGGAAAAGTTGACTAGACCTCTTGAGTTTGTGCTAACCACGAATTGGGGAGTCGGGAGAACCTACAAAGCCAAAAGCAGGACCGACCCCTAATCCCGTTCGTGAGAAAAAGCGAAGAATAAAAACACCTTCTTTTTTCCATCTATCTCTGCCAAGAGCTGCAGCAACAAACAATTCTTAGCCAAATGCAAATTGATGCACTGTGTGAGGAAACCTCAACCATGAACCGCCCAAGTAGGACCTTCTGATCATGATCATTTGCAAATTTGCCACCTCGAAACCACGTACAGGATTTGGGCTCAGGGTACTGCGGTCAACGAAAATTCTTTTAAAGGTAGTTTCCTTCTATCCCATCGCAAAGCAAAACTTGTGCCCTCATACCCGTCAGTTCATCGCGGACTTTGCCAGCCCTTATATCCCGAAACGGGATACAAGGGCAACACATCCGTTTCGGGAGATGCCTTCCCGGTATTGTGGGCACTGACGCCCGTTCTTCTTCTTTTTTCTTTTTACATAAGCGCCAGCTTGAAAGGAAATGCTCGACGATTCTGCCCGACAAAGAACAGAAGGGATCCCAAGTGCTGTAACTACCGAACCACGTGTTGAACGGACGTGAGGTCATGCGGGTCTACCCCTACGACAAATCACACAAACACAACAGGTCAAAGGTCCTGAGTGAGAAAACAACACACGGTGGTGTAAGCGAAGAACAAATCAGATTGTGTTTGTATTGTATTTGCCCCTTACCTCTATATTTCCCCCCTTCCATTCGGAGTCGAAGCAGCTACGTCGAGTATTCTTTTAATACCAATCATGAAATGTTGAGGAAATGAGAAGCTCGTCGCCGCAAACCGTGGTGTTTTCAGTAAAAAAACGATCAGCCACTGCGTTCAACGAAAACAACTCTCATCATCATTAGTTTTGTATCAGCCGCGGTTGTGCGAGTGACGAGCTCTTATTTCCTGCTTTTATTTGTGCACCTGCTTGTAGGAAATACTCACGGGAGGATGGCGCCGCTTGCGAAGTCTCAGGGGGGGGAGGACATGCCAAGTGGCAGAAAACGGGAAGGAAGAAGGAGGAGTTGCGCGTGGGGAACGTAATAATTATGCGGCCAGCACCGTGTGCCGTCTACTTGTGTTTCGGTCCATTCATACGAGAGAACGGACCAGTAAGAGTGCCAGCGCTACTCTTTCCACAATAACCAACTCCATATAAAAGGTGTCGCAGTAAAAGCTCCCAGTGCCTAGCGGCTTCATCACATGGGCGCCCTGCGATTACCTCTCAGGTGACACCACTCTATCTTTAGCCACACTTCAACATTCTTCTCCGCATTTTCGCGGACCAATGTTACCGTGGAACCTGAGTGACTGCAGACAGGACGACGAAGAGGGTCTAGTTCGTCAGTTGACTGTCGGCAGCTCATCATAACCATGCCACGAGAGCACCGCCCTCCGCAACGAGCCTGAGATCTCGAAGGAGAACAATGCTGTGGTATCCACAGCACCTCAATACCATCACCTGCTAGGTATCAGGGATGCTGAGGAGGTGCTCAGCTGGTGGATCCACCCGCTGCACCATACTCGTGGTTGTGTATGCGCCACCACCATCCACTAGCAGCTAGTGTGGTATCGTGGTATGCGGTGGTATCCACAGCACCTACGTATCCATCACCTCGTAGTCGGAGGTGCTAGTATGTGGGTCTAGGTATATCTACGTATGTGGTGATACTAACTCTGGCCTCTGCCCTTTCTTTCGCTTCTTTTTTTTTTTTCTCCCTAGGCGGTCGCCGATCCCCCAACCGCCAGCATCATGTAGTTGATGCGACGCGGAACAAGTGCTGACAGCACCGCCCGGCGAATGGAAGGCCGCAAAGTGGCAAATCAACCGGTCGGGGGGTGCTTAGTAGCCAAGGGCCTGATGGCTGAGTGCACACCTAAGCAGGGCTGCATCCTCGTGTTGTAGCCGTGTTGTGTATAAGGCTTCGTGGGGGCCTGGTCAACCACCTCATCACAATAGGCGCAAACTTTCTCGACAGTGATTGGACAGTCGGGATGCCGGGGGCGGGTCTCCATGAAGAAGAGAATTGTAAAGCAAGACTTGCCCCCTGCGCCTGCTGTCTCCGGCTGCTTCGGTAGACGACACATACTACTACTACCACTACTACTACTACTACTACCTAGGTGTGTCGTTTCCTGAACTTCAGTTCAGCAAACACCAGGAGGGGAAAAGTAACGAAAAGTAAATACGATGATTGAATATGAAAGTGGCGCTGTTGGCAGATAACATACGAGACTTTGTTTTCCTGTTGTTTCGATTTTGGGGCTTGGATCCAGCTAGGAACAAAGGGTGGGGGGTGGTGTCGAAGAATAACAGTTACTTGCCACGCGTTTGCGCTGTCAAAAAAAAAAAAGAAAAATACCGCTACAGTTCGACACATCATACCTCAGGGGCTCTTAATCGACCTGATCCTAATATCGATACTCGTCTTAATGTCGGCTATCGTCTCATTAGTAAGGGGTTTGTTGGCATGCCAAGGCGCACGACACTACAATATGCCGGAAGGTTCGCCTGTACCGTTCCGTGGTGCCAGCCGCGGCTGCAAAATTTTACAGGACCACTTTTCTTTGTTTTTTTACATAAGCGCCAGCTTGAAAGGAAATGCTCGACGATGCTGCCCGACAAAGAACAGAAGGGATCCCAAGTGCTGTAACTACCAAACGTCTTGAACGGACGTGAGGTCATGCGGGTCTACCCCTGAGTGAGAAAACAACACTCGGTGGTGTAAGCGAAGAACAAATCAGATTGTGTTTGTATTGTATTTGCCCCTCTAGCTCTATATTTCCTCCCTTCCCTTCGGAGTCGAAGCAGCTACGTTGAGTATTTTTATCTGCCAGCCACGTGCATGGGGGGAGCGGGAGGAGGGGGCATATTTCTTTGACTTCGCACTGCTTCTAACAGTCAAAAGCTCAGTAAATTCGCAATTGCCGTTCATTCGCACCCCCTCTTTCGTTTGATCTACGCGGCATGAACAAAACTGCGGCGGGGGAAGCGTGCGTGGTCCCTTGTAGGGACATTTCGGGAGAAAAACGGGCGACCGGCAAGGCAGCTTCTCTGAAGAGACTGGCCTATAGAAGCCTTGTTATGAGTCAACAGTTCTGAAGGGACTGACCTTTAGAGGCCTTGATGTGAGTCCCTTGTAGGCGGATTTCAGGAGAAAACCGGGCGACCGGCTGCTTGACCAGACGTAAGACAGCTTTTCTGAAGAGACTGGCCTATAGAAGCCTTGTTATGAGTCAACAGTTCTGAAGGGACTGGCCTTTAGAGGCCTTGATGTGAGTCCCTTGTAGGCGGATTTCAGGAGAAAACCGGGCGACCGGCTGCTTGACCAGACGTAAGACAGCTTTTCTGAAGCGACTGGCCTATAGAAGCCTTGTTATGAGTCAACAGTTCTGAAGGGACTGGCCTTTAGAGGCCTTGATGTGAGTCCCTTGTAGGCGGATTTCAGGAGAAAACCGGGCGACCGGCTGCTTGACCAGACGTAAGACAGCTTTTCTGAAGAGACTGGCCTATAGAAGCCTTGTTATGAGTCAACAGTTCTGAAGGAACTAGCCATTAGAGGCCAGGCCTATAGAAGCCTTGTTATGAGTCAACAGTTCTGAAGGGACTGGCCTTTAGAGGCCTTGATGTGAGTCCCTTGTAGGCGGATTTCAGGAGAAAACCGGGCGACCGGCTGCTTGACCAGACGTAAGACAGCTTTTCTGAAGAGACTGGCCTATAGAAGCCTTGTTATGAGTCAACAGTTCTGAAGGAACTAGCCATTAGAGGCCAGGCCTATAGAAGCCTTGTTATGAGTCAACAGTTCTGAAGGGACTGGCCTTTAGAGGCCTTGATGTGAGTCCCTTGTAGGCGGATTTCAGGAGAAAACCGGGCGACCGGCTGCTTGACCAGACGTAAGACAGCTTTTCTGAAGCGACTGGCCTATAGAAGCCTTGTTATGAGTCAACAGTTCTGAAGGGACTGGCCTTTAGAGGCCTTGATGTGAGTCCCTTGTAGGCGGATTTCAGGAGAAAACCGGGCGACCGGCTGCTTGACCAGACGTAAGACAGCTTTTCTGAAGAGACTGGCCTATAGAAGCCTTGTTATGAGTCCACAGTTCTGAAGGAACTAGCCATTAGAGGCCAGGCCTATAGAAGCCTTGTTATGAGTCAACAGTTCTGAAGGGACTGGCCATTAGAGGCCAGACCTATAGAAGCCTTGTTATGAGTCCACAGTTCTGAAGGAACTAGCCATTAGAGGCCAGGCCTATAGAAGCCTTGTTATGAGTCAACAGTTCTGAAGGAACTAGCCATTAGAGGCCATGCCTATAGAAACCTTGTTATGAGTCAACAGTTCTGAAGGAACTAGCCATTAGAGGCCAGGCCTATAGAAGCCTTGTTATGAGTCAACAGTTCTGAAGGGACTGGCCTTTAGAGGCCTTGATGTGAGTCCCTTGTAGGCGGATTTCAGGAGAAAACCGGGCGACCGGCTGCTTGACCAGACGTAAGACAGCTTTTCTGAAGCGACTGGCCTATAGAAGCCTTGTTATGAGTCAACAGTTCTGAAGGGACTGGCCTTTAGAGGCCTTGATGTGAGTCCCTTGTAGGCGGATTTCAGGAGAAAACCGGGCGACCGGCTGCTTGACCAGACGTAAGACAGCTTTTCTGAAGCGACTGGCCTATAGAAGCCTTGTTATGAGTCAACAGTTCTGAAGGGACTGGCCTTTAGAGGCCTTGTTGTGAGTCCCTTGTAGGCGGATTTCAGGAGAAAACCGGGCGACCGGCTGCTTGACCAGACGTAAGACGGCTTTTCTGAAAAGACTGGCCTATAGAAGCCTTGTTATGAGTCAACAGTTCTGAAGGGACTAGCCATTAGAGGCCAGGCCTATAGAAGCCTTGTTATGAGTCAACAGTTCTGAAGGAACTAGCCATTAGAGGCCAGGCCTATAGAAGCCTTGTTATGAGTCAACATTTCTGAAGGAACTAGCCATTGGAGGCCAGGCCTATAGAAGCCTTGTTATGAGTCAACAGTTCTGAAGGGACTGGCCTTTAGAGGCCTTGATGTGAGTCCCTTGTAGGCGGATTTCACGAGAAAAACGGGCGTTGACCAGACGTAAGACAGCTTTTCTGAAGCGACTGACCTATAGAAGCCTTGTTATGAGTCAACAGTTCTGAAGGGACTGGCCTTTAGAGGCCTTGATGTGAGTCCCTTGTAGGCGGATTTCAGGAGAAAACCGGGCGACCGGCTGCTTGACCAGACGTAAGACAGCTTTTCTGAAGCGACTGGCCTATAGAAGCCTTGTTATGAGTCAACAGTTCTGAAGGGACTGGCCTTTAGAGGCCTTGATGTGAGTCCCTTGTAGGCGGATTTCAGGAGAAAACCGGGCGACCGGCTGCTTGACCAGACGTAAGACAGCTTTTCTGAAGCGACTGGCCTATAGAAGCCTTGTTATGAGTCAACAGTTCTGAAGGAACTAGCCATTAGAGGCCAGGCCTATAGAAGCCTTGTTATGAGTCAACAGTTCTGAAGGGACTGGCCTTTAGAGGCCTTGATGTGAGTCCCTTGTAGGCGGATTTCAGGAGAAAACCGGGCGACCGGCTGCTTGACCAGACGTAAGACAGCTTTTCTGAAGAGACTGGCCTATAGAAGCCTTGTTATGAGTCAACAGTTCTGAAGGAACTAGCCATTAGAGGCCAGGCCTATAGAAGCCTTGTTATGAGTCAACAGTTCTGAAGGGACTGGCCTTTAGAGGCCTTGATGTGAGTCCCTTGTAGGCGGATTTCAGGAGAAAACCGGGCGACCGGCTGCTTGACCAGACGTAAGACAGCTTTTCTGAAGCGACTGGCCTATAGAAGCCTTGTTATGAGTCAACAGTTCTGAAGGGACTGGCCTTTAGAGGCCTTGATGTGAGTCCCTTGTAGGCGGATTTCAGGAGAAAACCGGGCGACCGGCTGCTTGACCAGACGTAAGACAGCTTTTCTGAAGAGACTGGCCTATAGAAGCCTTGTTATGAGTCCACAGTTCTGAAGGAACTAGCCATTAGAGGCCAGGCCTATAGAAGCCTTGTTATGAGTCAACAGTTCTGAAGGAACTAGCCATTAGAGGCCAGGCCTATAGAAGCCTTGTTATGAGTCAACAGTTCTGAAGGGACTGGCCTTTAGAGGCCTTGATGTGAGTCCCTTGTAGGCGGATTTCAGGAGAAAACCGGGCGACCGGCTGCTTGACCAGACGTAAGACAGCTTTTCTGAAGAGACTGGCCTATAGAAGCCTTGTTATGAGTCAACAGTTCTGAAGGAACTAGCCATTAGAGGCCAGGCCTATAGAAGCCTTGTTATGAGTCAACAGTTCTGAAGGAACTAGCCATTAGAGGCCAGGCCTATAGAAGCCTTGTTATGAGTCAACAGTTCTGAAGGGACTGGCCTTTAGAGGCCTTGATGTGAGTCCCTTGTAGGCGGATTTCAGGAGAAAACCGGGCGACCGGCTGCTTGACCAGACGTAAGACAGCTTTTCTGAAGAGACTGGCCTATAGAAGCCTTGTTATGAGTCAACAGTTCTGAAGGAACTAGCCATTAGAGGCCAGGCCTATAGAAGCCTTGTTATGAGTCAACAGTTCTGAAGGAACTAGCCATTAGAGGCCAGGCCTATAGAAGCCTTGTTATGAGTCAACAGTTCTGAAGGGACTGGCCTTTAGAGGCCTTGATGTGAGTCCCTTGTAGGCGGATTTCAGGAGAAAACCGGGCGACCGGCTGCTTGACCAGACGTAAGACAGCTTTTCTGAAGAGACTGGCCTATAGAAGCCTTGTTATGAGTCCACAGTTCTGAAGGAACTAGCCATTAGAGGCCAGGCCTATAGAAGCCTTGTTATGAGTCAACAGTTCTGAAGGAACTAGCCATTAGAGGCCAGGCCTATAGAAGCCTTGTTATGAGTCAACAGTTCTGAAGGGACTGGCCTTTAGAGGCCTTGATGTGAGTCCCTTGTAGGCGGATTTCAGGAGAAAACCGGGCGACCGGCTGCTTGACCAGACGTAAGACAGCTTTTCTGAAGCGACTGGCCTATAGAAGCCTTGTTATGAGTCAACAGTTCTGAAGGGACTGGCCTTTAGAGGCCTTGTTGTGAGTCCCTTGTAGGCGGATTTCAGGAGAAAACCGGGCGACCGGCTGCTTGACCAGACGTAAGACAGCTTTTCTGAAGCGACTGGCCTATAGAAGCCTTGTTATGAGTCAACAGTTCTGAAGGAACTAGCCATTAGAGGCCATGCCTATAGAAGCCTTGTTATGAGTCAACAGTTCTGAAGGGACTGGCCTTTAGAGGCCTTGATGTGAGTCCCTTGTAGGCGGATTTCAGGAGAAAAACGGGCGACCGGCTGCTTGACCAGACGTAAGACAGCTTTTCTGAAGCGACTGGCCTATAGAAGCCTTGTTATGAGTCAACAGTTCTGAAGGAACTAGCCATTAGAGGCCATGCCTATAGAAACCTTGTTATGAGTCAACAGTTCTGAAGGAACTAGCCATTAGAGGCCAGGCCTATAGAAGCCTTGTTATGAGTCAACAGTTCTGAAGGGACTGGCCTTTAGAGGCCTTGATGTGAGTCCCTTGTAGGCGGATTTCAGGAGAAAACCGGGCGACCGGCTGCTTGACCAGACGTAAGACAGCTTTTCTGAAGAGACTGGCCTATAGAAGCCTTGTTATGAGTCAACAGTTCTGAAGGAACTAGCCATTAGAGGCCATGCCTATAGAAGCCTTGTTATGAGTCAACAGTTCTGAAGGAACTAGCCATTAGAGGCCAGGCCTATAGAAGCCTTGTTATGAGTCAACAGTTCTGAAGGGACTGGCCTTTAGAGGCCTTGATGTGAGTCCCTTGTAGGCGGATTTCAGGAGAAAACCGGGCGACCGGCTGCTTGACCAGACGTAAGACAGCTTTTCTGAAGAGACTGGCCTATAGAAGCCTTGTTATGAGTCCACAGTTCTGAAGGAACTAGCCATTAGAGGCCAGGCCTATAGAAGCCTTGTTATGAGTCAACAGTTCTGAAGGAACTAGCCATTAGAGGCCAGGCCTATAGAAGCCTTGTTATGAGTCAACAGTTCTGAAGGGACTGGCCTTTAGAGGCCTTGATGTGAGTCCCTTGTAGGCGGATTTCAGGAGAAAACCGGGCGACCGGCTGCTTGACCAGACGTAAGACAGCTTTTCTGAAGCGACTGGCCTATAGAAGCCTTGTTATGAGTCAACAGTTCTGAAGGGACTGGCCTTTAGAGGCCTTGTTGTGAGTCCCTTGTAGGCGGATTTCAGGAGAAAACCGGGCGACCGGCTGCTTGACCAGACGTAAGACAGCTTTTCTGAAGCGACTGGCCTATAGAAGCCTTGTTATGAGTCAACAGTTCTGAAGGAACTAGCCATTAGAGGCCATGCCTATAGAAGCCTTGTTATGAGTCAACAGTTCTGAAGGGACTGGCCTTTAGAGGCCTTGATGTGAGTCCCTTGTAGGCGGATTTCAGGAGAAAAACGGGCGACCGGCTGCTTGACCAGACGTAAGACAGCTTTTCTGAAGCGACTGGCCTATAGAAGCCTTGTTATGAGTCAACAGTTCTGAAGGAACTAGCCATTAGAGGCCATGCCTATAGAAACCTTGTTATGAGTCAACAGTTCTGAAGGAACTAGCCATTAGAGGCCAGGCCTATAGAAGCCTTGTTATGAGTCAACAGTTCTGAAGGGACTGGCCTTTAGAGGCCTTGATGTGAGTCCCTTGTAGGCGGATTTCAGGAGAAAACCGGGCGACCGGCTGCTTGACCAGACGTAAGACAGCTTTTCTGAAGAGACTGGCCTATAGAAGCCTTGTTATGAGTCAACAGTTCTGAAGGAACTAGCCATTAGAGGCCATGCCTATAGAAGCCTTGTTATGAGTCAACAGTTCTGAAGGAACTAGCCATTAGAGGCCAGGCCTATAGAAGCCTTGTTATGAGTCAACAGTTCTGAAGGGACTGGCCTTTAGAGGCCTTGATGTGAGTCCCTTGTAGGCGGATTTCAGGAGAAAACCGGGCGACCGGCTGCTTGACCAGACGTAAGACAGCTTTTCTGAAGAGACTGGCCTATAGAAGCCTTGTTATGAGTCAACAGTTCTGAAGGAACTAGCCATTAGAGGCCAGGCCTATAGAAGCCTTGTTATGAGTCAACAGTTCTGAAGGAACTAGCCATTAGAGGCCAGGCCTATAGAAGCCTTGTTATGAGTCAACAGTTCTGAAGGGACTGGCCTTTAGAGGCCTTGATGTGAGTCCCTTGTAGGCGGATTTCAGGAGAAAACCGGGCGACCGGCTGCTTGACCAGACGTAAGACAGCTTTTCTGAAGCGACTGGCCTATAGAAGCCTTGTTATGAGTCAACAGTTCTGAAGGGACTGGAGATGTGAGTCCCTTGTAGGCGGATTTCAGGAGAAAACCGGGCGACCGGCTGCTTGACCAGACGTAAGACAGCTTTTCTGAAGCGACTGGCCTATAGAAGCCTTGTTATGAGTCAACAGTTCTGAAGGAACTAGCCATTAGAGGCCATGCCTATAGAAGCCTTGTTATGAGTCAACAGTTCTGAAGGGACTGGCCTTTAGAGGCCTTGATGTGAGTCCCTTGTAGGCGGATTTCAGGAGAAAAACGGGCGACCGGCTGCTTTACCAGACGTAAGACAGCTTTTCTGAAGCGACTGGCCTATAGAAGCCTTGTTATGAGTCAACAGTTCTGAAGGAACTAGCCATTAGAGGCCATGCCTATAGAAACCTTGTTATGAGTCAACAGTTCTGAAGGAACTAGCCATTAGAGGCCAGGCCTATAGAAGCCTTGTTATGAGTCAACAGTTCTGAAGGGACTGGCCTTTAGAGGCCTTGATGTGAGTCCCTTGTAGGCGGATTTCAGGAGAAAACCGGGCGACCGGCTGCTTGACCAGACGTAAGACAGCTTTTCTGAAGAGACTGGCCTATAGAAGCCTTGTTATGAGTCAACAGTTCTGAAGGAACTAGCCATTAGAGGCCATGCCTATAGAAGCCTTGTTATGAGTCAACAGTTCTGAAGGAACTAGCCATTAGAGGCCAGGCCTATAGAAGCCTTGTTATGAGTCAACAGTTCTGAAGGGACTGGCCTTTAGAGGCCTTGATGTGAGTCCCTTGTAGGCGGATTTCAGGAGAAAACCGGGCGACCGGCTGCTTGACCAGACGTAAGACAGCTTTTCTGAAGAGACTGGCCTATAGAAGCCTTGTTATGAGTCAACAGTTCTGAAGGAACTAGCCATTAGAGGCCATGCCTATAGAAGCCTTGTTATGAGTCAACAGTTCTGAAGGAACTAGCCATTAGAGGCCAGGCCTATAGAAGCCTTGTTATGAGTCAACAGTTCTGAAGGGACTGGCCTTTAGAGGCCTTGATGTGAGTCCCTTGTAGGCGGATTTCAGGAGAAAACCGGGCGACCGGCTGCTTGACCAGACGTAAGACAGCTTTTCTGAAGAGACTGGCCTATAGAAGCCTTGTTATGAGTCAACAGTTCTGAAGGGACTGACCTTTAGAGGCCTTGATGTGAGTCCCTTGTAGGCGGATTTCAGGAGAAAACCGGGCGACCGGCTGCTTGACCAGACGTAAGACAGCTTTTCTGAAGAGACTGGCCTATAGAAGCCATGTTATGAGTCAACAGTTCTGAAGGGACTAGCCATTAGAGGCCAGGCCTATAGAAAGCCTTAGTTCTGAAGGGACCGGCCTTTAGAGGCCTTGATGTGAGTCCCTTGTAGGCGGATTTCAGGAGAAAAACGGGCGACCGGCCGCTTGCCCAGACCTCATTGTGGGAAGGAGAAGCAAGCGAACGAGGCGAGAGGAGACACCGACAAAGACTAGGCTAGCCAAAGGGAGTGATCGTGCGAACGTGCGCACGTTCCGTACCAGCAAAACAGAGGTCGCTTGCTACCTCTCATGAACACACACTCAGCATTGTGCCTGACTGTATAAAGTCAGGTCATCTTACCCCGGGGGGATTGGAACAAAAAGCAACAACAACAAGAACGACAACAAAAAGAAGAGACCACAATATAAATACCGCAAGAAAACACAAGAAAAGGCACAATCAAAAGAAAACCCGGGGGAACCGGCAGCGGCCAGGAACACACAAAGCACGAACCGAGGAGAGGACGAGGGGGGTAAAGGGGCGTGTTGCGTGTGTGGAGGAGACGATGAGCACCAAGTCGGAGCCGAAGCCGGGGCTGATCCTGGAGGAAAAGAAGGCCGCCGGGGGCCGTGAGCTGACGTTCCACAACGAGCTGCGGGACCGCATGTTCAAGTGCACGTACGGGTTCAAAGGAGGGTCGGTGAAGCCGCTGGGCAACGCTGTAGAGAAGGACGGGAAATACACGATTAACGTCTATCCCGGGTCGACCGAGAAGTTCGTCGTCGGAGAATGGACGGGGATGACGAAGAGCCACGGCTCTGGTGAACCCGACAAGGCGTGGAAGGAGAAGCAGGCGAACGAGGCGAAGGGAGAAACCGACAAAGATATCGCGTTGGTCAAATCACTCCTCGCAAAGAGCGGTGAGAAGAAGGTCACGGCCGAGATCATCGCCGACGTGTGCTCCGCGGCCGGGGTTCAGTTCGTCGACCTGACGTTCCCGCCGAAGGACAGCAGCATGAAACCCGACTGGATGAAGCGCGCCCTCGCTTTCTACCCGTGGAAACGCCCGTCCCTGTTCCTCAAGGGCACGAACCTCACCGAGACGCTGTTCGTCGACAAAATCGAGCCCAACGACATCGATCAAGGCGCCTTGGCCGACTGCTACCTCATGGGGGCCCTAGCCTCCGTCGCCGAGTTTGAGCACTTAGTCCGCAGCATGTTCGACGTGGGGCAGGACACCGACCTGGGGTGCTACCGAGTCAACTTGTGCAAAAACGGATGGTGGCAGACGGTCATCGTCGACGACTTCTTGCCGTGCTCCGGCTCGAAGCCGGCGTTCGCCCGCAACCGCGAGGAGCCGAACGAGCTGTGGGTGTCGCTCGTCGAAAAGGCATACGCCAAGCTCCACGGGAGCTACGCGGCGGTGCAAACCGGCAGCTGCTCTAGGTTGCCTTCCCCTTCAATTCCTTTCGTCAATTTAGTATCAATGCATTAGTATCCACGAAAGTGTTTGGGAGAAGATTAACCTACCGATCGTATTCGCTCACGAACAGGCCGATCCCCTACGTCCAGGTCAACGAAAACTCTAGTTTCCCTTTCTACTTTTCTCCTACTCTCGCGGTGTGCGGGTTTTTTTTTTCCCGCCCGACCCAACGGGGGTACTTATGGAAGTTACATTGAAGGCTTAGACCGGTACGGGCTACATGGCAACCCCTGCTCAACATGTAGAACGCGCCCGGCCAAGAAAGCAGCGACGCGGCAACGCACGCGAACGGCGCGGTACCTCACCAGCTCACCAACCTCCCCGCCTTCATCACCGTCATCATCACCGTCACCCAAGACGTCATCAACGGGGAACATCATCCCCATACAAACAACCCTTCCGCGCACGCCAACCGGCGAGCCCAAAGACGCGCCTCCCAGAAGGAGGCGGAAGCGACCCCTGCAGGAGTCCTCGAAGCTCGCATCCCCGACAGGGAAGCCACGAAGATCGAATGGCGAAAAAGCTTCTTCTGCTGGGGGGTGACGTAGAGACGAACCCCGGACCGCGAAGTTTGACGATCGCGACGTTGAACCCTACCTCGTTGCTGGGGTACCTGCCTGCGGTAGCATCCATCCCTGCTGATGTTGTATGTTGTCAAGAGGTGTCGCTTCTCGAGGCGAAGAGACCCGAAGCCGAGCTGCATCTCGAAGCGTGGAAGTGCCATTGGGGGGCGGAACCACTCGGACGCAAATGCAGATCGTCCGGCATCAGGTCGGAGACGAGCGCGACAAACGGAGGTGTCTGCACACTGGTCCGGAAGCCTGTCCCTGCGTACTCGCCCGCCACGCTGCATGGTATGACAGGAGCCGCCTTCGCCGACGCGCGCCTTCTGCACACGGCGGTAGCGACGGGAAAGGGAAGCACATTCGTCCACGTGCTCAACGTGTACTGCCCGTCGGGAAACGGCAGGGCAGAGTGCGATCGGAGGGAAGCGCTGCTCGAGAGCGTCCTCTTTGCCGCGGCGGACAGCCTAGGCGACGTGCCGATTGTCGTGATTGGTGACCTCAACACCGATGAAGAACGATCCCCGGTACTTCGGAAAGCACTGCGCAACGGATGGACGGATTCCGCGCAACTCCACGAGGCAAACACAGGCACACCGCCGGACCCTACATTCACGACGACCGGAACCATGGGAACGCGGATCGACCGGATTCTGCTGAACAGGGTATCAGCACTGGCGTTCGCAAGCTGTAAGACGACGGTCGTGAACGTTCCTGGGCATAGGTTAGTATCGGTGACCCTGGACTTGGAAGCGTTTGACCAGCGAGTCTTACGCTACCGACTACCGAGACCTATTCCGGTAGGACCGCAACAGCAGCGAGACGCGTCGCAGGAAGGCCTGGCCGCGGCACGCCGGCTGCTCGACGAATCTCGGCTCGCACAGGACATCGCGGACGGGGACGTTGACGCAGCATGGCGAGAATGGGCGGGTGCAGCGGAGGCGTTTCTACTGGACTCATGCAATGTGCAAGCATCGGAGCGCCTGCGGTTCACAGGGCGGGGCCAACCGAGGGATCCAATACGGGCAAGGGCAACGGCAAGAAGTGCGGCCGACGGGACCGGGGCCGCTTCTGGGCTGCAGCTCCGACTGCGAAATGCAATCCACAGACTGGAGCAGATCCAGAGATACCTGGCACGACCGGCAGGACCGGGCGCCTGCACAGTCCACATCCGAAACTGTTGGCAGAACTGCAGGAGGTTGGCCCGGGAGTGTGCGGCGCTACAAGACATCCCGGTAGCGGCATATGCGAACCTCCCGACCGCTCAGGAATGTGGAACCTTGCTGCGGGCAGTCCGGGACCGCAACAACCGGCTCGGACGAGAAGGCATGGCAGCCCGCCACGGCAAGTACGTCAGGGAGGCGGTGAACCGCGCCGACACGGACCGGCGAGGGCTTGCCGCCTGGTGCCGGCGGCAGCCGCGACGAGAAGCAACGACGCTGAGAACGGACCGGGTCACGGCGAACGTCGATGAGATGGATGCCGTCCTGCAGAGCGCGTGGGATCCGATATTCCGATCCTACAAGGAGCAGCCGGAGCCGCTTTACAACCTCTTTGCCGACCGCTTCAAGAGCTACATCCACCGGCAGCCGATGGAGGTGGAGGAGATAACGGGCGCAGACCTGCGTGCCCTGTTGATGAAAAAGAGTGCCAAAGGGGCGTGTGGAGTAGACGGGTGGAGAATGGCAGAGCTGAAGGCGTTGCCTGACCCGATGCTGGACGCCCTCGCGGAGCTGTTGAATCTGGTTGAGAGGACCGGCGAATGGCCACGGGCACTGCAAACAGCCCTGGTCACCATGACGCCGAAAGGTGACGACAACGACCCGGTGAAGATGAGACCGATCACGGTGACCTCCTGTGTTTACCGTCTCTGGGCCTGTCGACGGCTCAAAGACATAGTGACCTGGCAGGAAGGCTGGATCGAGGACGGCCAACACGGATTCCGCCCTGGCCACCGCGGAGAAGACCCTCTGATGACGATGGCGATGGAGATCGAGTATGCCCTGTTAAGCGGAGACCCGCTCTACGGGCTCTCCCTTGACTTCTCGAAGTGCTTCGACCGCGTGCCGCACGAGCTGACGATGCGCCTGATGCAGGAACTCGGGCTGCATGAACGAATTATGACGCCACTGCGGGGAATATACGGGGTGCTCGTAAGGCGTTTCAAACTGCCGCTGGGAGTCGGGGACGAGTTCGAGGTGACGAACGGGATCCTCCAGGGCTGCCCGATCTCAGTCATCCTCATCAACGCGTTGCTCTCCATCCCAATGAAGGCGGTGAAGGCAGAAGCACCCGGATTGCTCACTGAATCGTACGCGGATGATGCGAATCTGATGCCGAGGATCTCGGAAGCAGCCCTCCAGAAGGGAGTCGACGTAGTAGACGAGTTCTGCCGGCTCACCGGCATGGCGTTGAACATGGACAAGACGTTTGTGCCGCCCGGCAAAGAAAGCAGCGACGCGGCAACGCACGCGAACGGCGCGGTGCCTCACCAGCTCACCAACCTCCCCGCCTTCATCACCGTCATCATCACCGTCGCCCAAGACGTCATCAACGGGGAACATCATCCCCATACAAACAACCCTTCCGCGCAAGACGCGCCTCCCAGAAGGAGGCGGAAGCGACCCCTGCAGGAGTCCTCGAAGCTCGCATCCCCGACAGGGAAGCCACGAAGATCGAAGCGATCGCGGCAGGCCGTGAACAACTCTACGCTCGATCACGAAATGGAATGCCTAACTTCTTCCCCATCGTCGACCCGGAAACAGCCAAACCGGCCCGGAAAGTCCGCACCGCGAAAGCGAGCGGGAATTGAACTTGACTTGGAAATGGCTAGTTTGACCACATCCTCATCATCTTTGACTCTCCCGACGGACGACGTCATAAAGTAACGCTAGCCCGTGAACAGTGCTCGCCTGCCTTGATGGCACTTGCACCTTAAAGAACTCAATGCTCAACATGCATGCGCGTGGGGGGCCCAAGGCTAAATTCAAAGCGAATTTCTTCTTGGTGTCGGTCGCAACACTTACAAGCATGGCTAGCCGTAGTTAAAGTGTATAAGCATACTTACTACCCTCATACCACCCGCCTCACAGCCTCAATGGTCAACCGGAGACCCTAAAACTCCGAACCTCTAAACCACAATAAACGCTAGATAATGTTAGGTAGGTTTCGCTTCTGCCGACGCTTGCACGAAATTAGCTGACATTAAACCTCCAATAACCCCGTTTTCACAATTCTTTCAATTCCACTGCAGGGCGCTCAGCGATTTAACAGGCTGCCCCGCCAAGCTTTTCGAGCTGAGTCCCGACATGTGGGACACCCTCTTGAAGAACGATCAAATGGTATGCCGCCGCCGACCTCACCGCTCTCTTCGATGTCCTCCCCGGAGGTTACTACTCGTGGCAAAACAGTGGCCCTCAGAGGTTTCGGCACATAATTAGGAAGCGCTTGCAAGTAGAACGGGCTGGCCACTCGCGCAAACCTGGTTTGTGCACGAATCTGTGTGAACAACGCCTTTAGTAAACCGTTTACCGATAGTCCGCGATGGCACATAGTTAGGAAGCGTTTTGCAAGTAGAACGGGTTGGTCACTCGCGCAAACCTGATTTGTGCACGAATCTGTGCACTATGCCTTTAGTAAACCGTTTACCGATAGTCCGCGGCGTCAATGGCACATGATTAGGAAGCGCTTGCAAGTAGAACGGGTTGGTCATCACTCGCGCAAACCTGATTTGTGCACGAACCTGTGAGAACAATGCCTTTAGTAAACCGTTTACCGATAGTCCGCGGCGTCAATGGCATATAACTAGGAAGCGCTTGCAAGTAGAACGAGTTGGTCACTCGCGCAACCTGAATTATGCGCGAATCTGTTGTGCACAACGCCTTTAGTAAACCGTTTACCGATAGTCCGCGGCGTCAATGACACATAATTAGGAAGCGCTTGCAAGTAGAACGAGTTGGTCACTCGCGCAACCTGAATTATGCGCGAATCTGTTGTGCACAACGCCTTTAGTAAACCGTTTGCCGATAGTCCGCGGCGTCAATGGCACAGCGTGCGCATCCAGGATACCGAACCGGGACGGTAACAGCCATCCAAAAAGCTGGCACCTTGGCCCGGGTTCGAGGAAAGGATCCGACGGATAAGCGGAATCGGAAATGTTGAACCCAAAATGGCTTCCCGAGGTCAGGATGAAGCATCCGGGGAGTCGTACGAATTCCACGACAACAGACCTTGAGACTCGTGGGCCTTCCCTGTTTTTGGCACAAACACGCACATTTTACACCGCAGGAACTGGGACTTCCTGTGACGGGCCACACAAAACAAACGACAGTTGTTGTCTTGTTTCGGCCGAGGTGGCCTTTTTATGGACCAGACGAATTTTGACTTCTTGTGCCCGGCCGCCAACTACGGTAATAACAGTTACCTACCCCCCCCCGGTGAAAAAACAGCACCCCCCCCCGGAACTACTTGATACTAGCATCAAACATGCATGAGAGGCAGTGTCCTGCCTAAACATTAAACTAAGTTTTGCCCCCGGAACAGGACTGAAAATCCTCATCCAAAGGACACACTGATGAGCTCTGACTTTGGATTGGTCTGCGTTCAAGAGCGAAGAACGAGGTGCACACAACACCGCGGTGAAAAAACACACGAGGCTAGTCCCTCAAGGTTTCATACCCCACTTTGGGAGCCGTACACTCCCCTTTTTACCACTTTCTATTTTGCATCCCTTTCCTAGACGACATCTTCTTCGAAGAAGACTTGATGCTAGCATCAACCATGCATGAGAGGCAGTGTCCTGCCTAAACATTAAACTAAGATTTTTCCCCCGTGCATAAGATGGATAGCCAAACCCCCTTGATTAAGATGGATAACGGCCGAGAACGCAAATCCATCTTAAACACGGGGGTGAGGTGCCCCCGTGTTTAAAATGGATAACCCGCCCATGGTTTTAAACAGTCACCAGAATCAGCCTCAATCGAGAAAGTGCGGACGCCTCCCAACTATAGAGCAATATTCCAGCAGTGATCGACGTTTTCGGCTCTTGCGAACTTACAGTGGCAGCACCATCTTCTTCGAAGAAGACTTGATGCTAGCATCAACCATGCATGAGAGGCAGTGTCCTGCCTAAACATTAAACCAAGATTTTCCCCCCGTGCATAAGATGGATAGCCAAACCCCCTTGATTACGATGGATACCTACGCGGTGTACGATTTTTTGGCCAGTTTTTTGGCAAAGGTTTTGGGCCAGTTTTTTGGCAAGGCGGCCACCCGCTTTTTCTGCGGCACAACAAGTGAGCGGGTCCGCAGAAGCTGACCCTCGTTTTCCAACCAAACAGGAGTTCTTGCAAGTCCTCGGCACTCCGGGGAAAAACCTGATGTGCATTCCCGAAGGCACGGCTACTCCTGACGAACAGTATGCTTTCGTTTTAGATTGTTCCCAAGCAAGGGACACAGATACTCAACACTTGCAACAAGGTTACAACCACCCCCCCCCCCTGAACACGAAACTAAGATTTTCCCCGCTTGCATGTCCCGAAAACACGCCGCAACTTCACCCTTCGTTTGACAATTTAACCACTTTCCGACGAACCACCACTGTAGTGGTAGTTAATTCAAGAAAGATCACGGGTGTGCAGTTCGCGGGAGAGAGGCCAAAGAATGGTCGAAAGTGGTCGCCGTTTGCTAGATTTTAAATATCTGAAACATTGCTGTCCTTTCGAATGTCCGAAGAGTCCAGTTTGTTTCACTGTCAATGCGCATGATTGACAAGATAGGAGCTGAGCTCGTTTCTCTGCAGGCCATGAGCCTCTGAACAAGCCATGAGACGGCTTCCACACTGTTGTCACAAGCTTCGGGTCTGAGCATTGTCGTCCTTGTGAATGACCGAAGAGTCCAGTTTGTTTCACTGTCCATGCGCATGATTGACAAGATAGGAGCTGAGCTCATTTCTCTGCAGGCCATGAGCCTCTGAACAAGCCATGAGACGGCTTACACTGTTGTCACAAGCTTCGGGTCTGAGCATTGTTGTCCTTGTGAATGCTCGAAGATTCCGGTTTGTGTCGTTGTCAATGCGCATGATTGACAAGATAGGAGCTGAGCTCATTTCTCTGCAGGCCATGAGCCTCTGAACAAGCCATGAGACGGCTTCCACACTGTTGTCACAAGCTTCGGGTCTGAGCATTGTCGTCCTTTTGAATGATGAGACGGCTCCACGCTGTTGTCACAAGCTTCGGGTCTGAAATTTGTCGTCCTTTCGAATGACCGAAGAGTCCCAGTTTCGTTGTCAGTGCGCATGATTGACAAGATAGGAGCTGAGCTCATTTCTCTGCAGGCCATGAGCCTCTGAACAAGCCATGAGACGGCTTACACACTGTTGTCACAAGCTTCGGGTCTGAGCATTGTTGTCCTTGTGAATGCTCGAAGATTCCGGTTTGTGTCGTTGTCAATGCGCATGATTGACAAGATAGGAGCTGAGCTCATTTCTCTGCAGGCCATGAGCCTCTGAACAAGCCATGAGACGGCTTCCACACTGTTGTCACAAGCTTCGGGTCTGAGCATTGTCGTCCTTTCGAAGCACCCAGGAGTCTACCTTCGTTGTCCATGCGCATTTCACAAGGTTCGGGTGTGAGCATTGTCGTCCTTTTGAATGACAGAACATTCCAGTTTGTATCGTTGTCAATGTGCATGATTGACAAGATAGGAGCTGAGCTCATTTCTCTGCAGGCCGTGAGCCTCTGAACAAGCCATGAGACGGCTTCCACGCGGTTGTCTCAAGCTTCGGGTCTGAGCATTGTCGTCCTTTGGAATGATCGAAGATTCCGGTTTGTGTCGTTGTCAATGCGCATGATTGACAAGATTGGAGCTGAGCTCATTTCTCTGCAGGCCATGAACCTCTGAACAAGCCATGAGACGGCTTCCACACTGTTGTCACAAGCTTCGGGTCTGAGCATTGTCGTCCTTTCGAAGCACCCAGGAGTCTACCTTCGTTGTCCATGCGCATTTCACAAGGTTCGGGTGTGAGCATTGTCGTCCTTTTGAATGACAGAACATTCCAGTTTGTATCGTTGTCAATGTGCATGATTGACAAGATAGGAGCTGAGCTCATTTCTCTGCAGGCCGTGAGCCTCTGAACAAGCCATGAGACGGCTTCCACGCTGTTGTCACAAGCTTCGGGTGTGAGCATTGTCATCCTTTTGAATGACAGAACATTCCAGTTTGTGTCGTTGTCAGTGCGCATGATTGACAAGATAGGAGCTGAGCTCATTTCTCTGCAGGCCATGAGCCTCTGAACAAGCCATGAGACGGCTTCCACGCTGTTGTCACAAGCTTCGGGTCTGAGCATTGTCGTCCTTTGGAATGATCGAAGATTCCGGTTTGTGTCGTTGTCAATGCGCATGATTGACAAGATTGGAGCTGAGCTCATTTCTCTGCAGGCCATGAACCTCTGAACAAGCCATGAGACGGCTTACACACTGTTGTCACAAGCTTCTGGTCTGAGCATTGTCGTCCTTTCGAAGCACCCAGGAGTCTACCTTCGTTGTCCATGCGCATTTCACAAGGTTCGGGTGTGAGCATTGTCATCCTTTTGAATGACAGAACATTCCAGTTTGTGTCGTTGTCAATGTGCATGATTGACAAGATAGGAGCTGAGCTCATTTCTCTGCAGGCCATGAGCCTCTGAACAAGCCATGAGACGGCTTACACACTGTTGTCACAAGCTTCGGGTCTGAGCATTGTCGTCCTTTGGAATGATTGAAGATTCCGGTTTGTGTCGTTGTCAATGCCTATCCATCCAAAAATCTATTTCACAAATAACGCGAGAAGCATAAGAGATTAAAAGGTCTAAAGACACAAACCGACGTTGATGGTCGGAAACAGAAAAAAATCCACTTCCATCCTGCAGGGCGCTGTGGGACAAGTACCAGGGTGTTGGGCTGATTACGGAGCACTGCTACAGTCTGATCACGTGCATGGTCACAAAGAACGGGGGGCACAAGTTGTGCATGATACGGAACCCGTGGGGCAACGAGAAGGAGTGGAAGGGGAAGTGGAGCGACAACGACGCGAGCTGGACCCCGGCGCTGAAGAAGGAGTGCAACTTCGAAGCCGAGGACGACGGCACCTTCTGGATGGCCTGGGAGGACGCGCAGCAGTGGTTCAACAACGTCTCGGTCTGCTACACGTACGGGAGTTGGGACCAGGTGCACGCGGCGGGCAACTACGTCGACGGGGCAGCCGACATGTGCCTGCGGGTCGAGGTGACCAAGAAGCGGCAGTGCTGGTTCTCCTCCCACCAAAAGGACCCCCGAGGCGTCCCGCCGGGCCACTCTGACGCGAAGCTCGAGCACGTCGAAATGTGGGTCCTCCGCGAATCGCCCGACGGCAAGATCAAAGCCGTCGGCAAGCGGTCGACCAACAGCAGGGAGCAGTACGCCGACCTCGCGCTGGAGCCAGGGTTCAAGTACTACCTCCTCGCCCAGCCGAGGGACGAAACCCTGAGCAAAAGCATGGTGTACTCCCTGCTGATCGAGGACAACGAGTCCTTCACCGTCGACTTCCTCACGGCAGGCGTCCGGTACCCATCAGCCGAGCGGTTCGCGCCGGCCGACTGCAAGCAGACGAAGGCGAACTACCAAATCAAAGGCCAGCACTCGACCATGGGGCTGATCCTCAACCGCACCGGGAAGTCGGTCACGTTCAAAGACGCGAAAAAAGACGTCGACGCGGCGTCGCTGCAGAAGGCGAAGAGCCGCGCCCAGCAGAACAACGCCCGGAAGAAAGACACGCCGTCGGGAACACCGGCCGGCAAAGTGGCCCCGGTCCGGGCGGATGCCGTGACGGTGAAGATCCGGCTGGTCAGCGGCGCCGGGTTGGTGGCCATGGACAGCAACGGGCTGTCGGATCCCTTCTGCGAGGTGAAGCTGCGGGAGGTCGTCAACGGCAAAGTCGGGTCCAGCCACCCGAACCCCCAGAAGAAGGTGACCCGAGTGGTACCCGAGACCCTCGACCCGAAATGGGACGAGACGTTCACACTGCTGGTGCCGACGACAGACTGCGTGCGCATCAGCATCTTCGATAAGGACATCATCGGGAAGGACAACATGGGCCGCGTAGACCTCTTGCTCCCGTCTCTCCTGCCGAAACTGAGCACGACCGATGAGTTGGTGAGTGACTACCCAGTCTGTCCGATAAAGCAGGGTGACAAAGTATCCGGCAAAGTCAAAGTTGGGCTGATGCTGTGCTGAGCGGACGGCAAGCACACCTTGTGTCCAACCAAGACAGCTAAACAGGGACTCATAGTCAAAGTCGGGCAGATGCTGAGCTGAACGGAAGGCAAGCACCTTATGTCCAATCAAGACAGACAAACAAGGACTCATTGCCAAAGTTGGGCTGATGCTGTGTTAACCGTCAAGCTCAGGGTCGAAGGCCTGACAATCACACTAATGCAACAAATTTACAACCGTCAACGGACGGGGACAGAGTGAGGCCTCAAAGGATCAGCGTGTAGTGCTGTGAATAGACGTGTACCAAAACCTTTCCGAGAAGCCCCGGCTTCCCCATTGTTATCCGGAGGGTTCTTTACACTTCGGAGTTTGAACTCAGAGATAGTATTCTTACACTGCGCCGAGAAACATTGAAAGTCAATGGTTTCTTAGACCCGACCCGAGTCCACCCGGTACCTTTAAGTGTGCCTCTTTCGGATAATTAGCATCCATAGGATGTGTAGATCCCAGAGGTTCGGCCGGGGTCCGCTTGTTTTTTTTACATGAGCGCCAGTTTGAAAGGAAATGCTCGACGATGCTGCCCGACAATGAACAGAAGGGATCCCAAGTGCTGTAACTACCGAACCACGTGTTGAACGGACGTGAGGTCATGCGTCTACCCCAACACGACAAATCACACAAACACAACAGGTCAAAGCCCTGAGTGAGAAAGCAACACACGGTGGTGTAAGCGAAGAACAAGCCAGTAACCACCTCTTTAGTGAGCATACTTGTTACCTACCCCCCCGTGTTAGTGTCGCCTCGCGTTTTCAGGCAAAAAGGCGACACTGACTAGGGCTAAACGAAGGCGACACTAGCACGGGGGGGTAGGTACAGCTAAAAAGGAACGTTGGCAGCGGTTTAACCTGAACGCGTACAGGTCAAACTGCACAAACAAAACACAAGCCGACTTGCATGGTTCACTGAACAGCTTACCAGCTATGACCTTAAGTGTGTGGTCCTTTTTAAGATGGATTGTGTCTGGCGCTCTCTCCCTTAGGGTTGCCGCCCGAGTGAACCGGCTGTGAGCCGAAACTCGACGCCGGTCTCTCCGGACTGCACCAGAAGAGAACTTCGCGGCGGATCACAGAGCACCCGCCCTGCACGAGGCACGCGCCCAAGACCCGTGCATGGCTACCGTAGCACCCTCCATGTTTGCATGTCCGATGCTACGGTCGGGAAGGGCTTCAATGTAGTTGGGAAAACACGTTCCCCTTCCCCGCGTTCTGCGTGTGGGGTTACCACCGGGCAACTGCCGCAGCAGCCGCAGATACGTCCTTCGCCCTTGGCTCGCTTTCGGGAGGTGTCGCTGCTCACCTACCAGTGTGTTCCTGGTTGTTGCCCTAGTGACAGACCCGCCGCCTTAGTTTCGCCTGGTACACGAGACTAATCCAATACCCGGCATCATCAGTCGTGCTCTTGGATTTCACCCTGTTGCCCAGGCAGGGTGGTGGCGGCCGACCTGTCACGGGTTTTCTCGGCGTTGAGTTTGTAGTCATGTAGCACTTGGGCGGGCTACCGACCGGTTGATTTCAAATGCCTGTGTTTGCTCGCTTGCGGGGAGGTGTCGCAACTCACCTACCAAACCCGCTGGGCGGTGCGAATCCTGGTTGCTGCCCCACAACTATGACCCTAAGTGTGCCTTTTCGGATAGTTAGCATCTGCAGGCTGTGTATCTTTGAAGCTGACGCGAGCCCGAGCACAGGCTTTATTGAACGTTTCGACGTTCATCCTTTGCAACTGCTGAAAAGGTGGTTCCTCGCAGCACCTAAAGCTGTGTCTCAAGACGGTGAAAGCGGTTATTCGCAGGGGGGGAAAACCAAATAGGAGGAATGATCGTGCCAACGTTTTGGATCTGACGCGCATCTTCTGCAAGCGGCCCGGCACACGCAAACAATCACCGCCCTTACTCTTTTAGTCACCTGACATGAACCAATCCACCCCTATTTGCATCGAACTGCCCGCGTGCTGTCTATCACAGTCTATCGACCACGCGAAGACGGTGATTTCGAATGAGTGCAAACGCCAGAAGCACGACACGGAACGATCGAAGAGGTCGCCGCCTAGTGACTAACGCATGGATCTGATGCGAGCCCGAGCACAGGCCTTGTGTTGGACGTTTCGACGTTCATCCTTGCAACTCGTACAGGTGGTCCCTCGCAACGCCTAAAACTGTCTCAAGACATCAACGAATGCGGATATTCGCAGGGGGGAAAACTAAGTAGGAGGAATGATCATGCCGAGGTTTAGGATCTGACGCGCGTCTTCTGCAAGCGGTCGCAAACAATCACCGCCCTTACTTTCTTTTAGTCACTGACATGAGCCAGTCCACCCCTAGTTCCTGGAAGTGCATCGAACTACCGTGGGGTGCTGTCGCGAAGACGGCGATTTCGAAGTGCAAACGCCAGAAGCACGACAGGACGGGAAGCCGTTGGTGAGGATGAGACATTCTTCATGCAAATACAGGGAACTCTATTGAGAACCGTCTTCCCGTGTTAGTGCCGCCTCGCGTTTTCAGGCAAAAAAGGCGACACTGACAAGGGCTACACGGAGGCGACACTGACAAGGGCTACACGGAGGCGACACTGACAAGGGCTACACGGAGGCGACACTGACAAGGGCTACACGGAGGCGACACTGACAAGGGCTACACGGAGGCGACACTGACAAGGGCTACACGGAGGCGACACTAACACGGGGGGGGTATCAAAAGTTAGCAGTCCATCGACCAGAGGTGGCCGGCTCATGACAATCTTGCAAGCAGCCCTGCAGTGCATTGCGAAACCTAGTAATGACGTGGGCACAGCGAATTTTCGGCGGTTTGACCAGAATTCCGATAATTTCCGAACCCGAAAGAAAAAGAAGCGGGGGTGAAAACAAATGGGAAAAAAAACGATCAACCGGCACAAAGCAAACACCGCGCCTCCTCTTTAATTGCTGACAATCTTGCGATTTGCTTCGCAATGTATTGTGAACTACTGAAGACGCCGGTGTTGACAATCTTGCAGTTTGCTCCGCAATGTATCGTGCGACGGTGAAGACGCCGACAGGAAGGCATTTTTTCATGGTGAAGAAAGAAACCAACACCAAAAATACCGTCACTAAAAGGCATGAAAAGACGCTGAAAGTAAATAATGTTGTCGACAATGAAAAGCAAAAAAATAAACCAAAACTACGCATTTCTTTCGCGAATTCGACCGGAGTTCCGGTATCTCCAAAAGAATCGGCGAGCACAACTGGGAAACCGATCAACCGGCACTACTCTACTGAGTGGTGCGTTGGTCGCAACCCGCAAGCAAACCGCGGAGGGAAAAAGAAGCGGAGTACAGATAAAGCATGCAGAGATACAGCAGAGGACCCCCGTCCCTCGTGATTTCAATCCGAGCTTTAGCGGAGTAACTAGCCCTCCATTTTTCTCTTGACGCCAGCGTCAGGCCGGCCTGACAGGCAGTGTTGTCCACTCCCCCATCCGACCCCTCACACGACACATTAGTTGTAGTTGTTGTTGTACGGCAAGCAAACCAAAAAAAAAAAAAGGTCGAAAGACACCAATCTGTACGTCCATTCGGGATCGTCGGAAACACAAAAAAAAACAGTCTAAAAGCATAGATATACCGGGTGGTGTACCGGGTATCATACCGGGTGTCATACCGCAGGTATCATACCGGGTATTCCGGGTGTTATTCCGGGTATCATACCGCGGGTATTCCGGGTGTCATACCACCGGGTATCATACCGGGTATCATACCGGGTATCATACCGGGTATCATACCGGGTATCATACCGGGTATCATACCGGGTATCATACCGGGTATCATACCGGGTATCATACCGGGTATCATACCGGGTATCATACCGGGTATCATACCGGGTATCATACCGGGTACAATACCGGGTGTCATACCGGGTGTCATACCGGGTATCATACCGGGTATCATACCGGGTATCATACCGGGTATCATACCGGGTATCATACCGGGTATCATACCGGGTGTCATACCGGGTATCATACCGGGTATCATACCGGGTGTCAAACCGGGTATCATACCGGGTATCATACCGGGTATCATACCGGGTGTCATACCGCAGGTATCATACCGGGTGTCATACCGGGTATCATACCGGGTGTCATACCGGGTATCATACCGGGTATCATACCGGGTATCATACCGGGTATCATACCGGGTGTCATACCGCAGGCAGGTATCATACCGGGTATTCCGGGTGTTGTTCCGGGTATCATACCGCGGGTATTCCGGGTGTCATACCGGGTATCATACCGGGTATCATACCGTGGTGTCATACCGGGTGTCATACCGGGTATCATACCGGGGTCATACCGCGTGTTATACCGGGTATACCCGGGCATCTATGTAAAAGCTAACCCAAACAACATCCGCCGGGTAGAGTGCCTAAAAGAACCAACCGCCTTCGGGAGGCTTCGACGATGGTCACCCGGAGACTTTGCTCTAAGCGAGCTTTCACTCTGAAAAAAATGACCGGGTCGCCTGATACGGCCCGTCGAGCACTCAACAACCCCAATATTGTCCGAGGCTCGGAAAATGGGCCGAAAAAGCCCCAAAGCAGAAATAGGACCCTGAATGGACCCTACAAGACCCGGTGCAATGATGCTTCCGAACCGATGCGTTTTCTCGGACGAGATAACGCTAGAGAATGCGACACATTTCAGCGCGTTGCTTTCGGGTGCGGGGTTCTCTATTTTTTTAAGAGTGAAAATTCGCTTGAAATTCCGGGGGTCTAAAGTCTCCGGGCGACCTTCGTCGTTATGCGAAGATATCCTTTGTGCTCTGAGTGTCGTAAGAGTGGTGGTTACACGAGGTAAGAGGATCGTTGGGTACCTTGGTTGTTGGTCATTGTTGTCGTATAAGATCGCAGATCTTGAGGATGAGTATTGTACGACGGTTAGTACCCCCGCCGGCATCCCGAAAAAGGAAAAGGAAAAAAGGCCGCTCCGGGTCCAGGAACGTGACGGTCAACGAGGCAGCACATTGCCACAACCCCCGTCCGCTCTGCCCTGCGGCTGACCGTCTCGACGAGCTTGTGTTCAGCGCAAGCGCCAAGCCCCCAGGTGCACCACGCCTTGATGCTTTAGTTCGGGAAATCGATCCTTGCGCCATTCTGAAAAAAATAATAACAACAACTACGCACGTCGTATCTTCACCCCCTCGCTTGACGATCGTGACCGACAACTCCTTTCGCCTTTCTGCCTTCAGCCTTTTTTAGAGTGAAAGTTCGCTTGAAGCTCCGGGGTTTTAAAGTCTCCGGGTGACCTTCGTCGTTAAGGGAAGATATTCTTTGTGCTCTGAGTGTCGTAAGAGTGGTGGTTACACGAGGTAAGAGGATCGGTGGGTACCTTGGTCTTTGGTCGTTGGTGGTTTCGGCCATTGTCCACATACCTTACTTACGGTAGGCCTCCTCAGTATGGTGCCGCAGTAGGTGACTGTCTGTCTTCTTGGTACCGTCTGACCGTCTCTTTTCGTGTATTTGTGGTGCTTTTTGCATCCCACGACGGCGAAGGAATGCCGAAGAAGCTGACACCACCCTCCTACGCTATCTTCGCCGAAGCTAGTCGTGGCCCGATACATCCGATGTGCCCTGAGTAACTCACGCATTCCTCTAGACTGGGTTCTGGCTTAGAGGCGTTCAGCCATAATCCATCCAGTGGTAGCATCACGGCACTGTCCGATCGAACAACCGTAGATACCAGGGACTAGAAACGGGAGTTCCTCTCGTACTACCCCGTATTGCTGTTGGAGTGCGCTGGCCCGATGGGCTCTCTCTCCATCAGTAGGGTAAAACCAACCTGTCTCCGTCCCCCGAAGGTATGAACTGGGGTTGTTTCGTTCGAGTAGTTCCCTAAAGGGAAGGTGGGCGTGTGACCTTCTGGCCGGCCTGGTCACACATTAACGCAGATTTCCGTCTTCTTGTTGCGTTAGCGGTATGGTCCTTTGACAGAGTGAGCCGATGCCTCTCATCTCACCTTTAATACACGGCTGAGTCACGCATGCTCTTGACAGACGCTAGCGTCCGACATTTCGCACGCGCGTCGCAGTCGTTGGGTGGTATTGACAAGGGGTTTCATCGGACGGTTGCGTTAGTGGGGAGTCATTTGCAAGCAAATGAGTACCACACTGTGCCAGCAGGTCACACATTAACGCAGGTGTCCTTAGGCAAGCTCAGCGGGAACAGAAATCTCGCGTAGAGCACAAGGGTAAAAGCTTGCTCGATACACGATCTTCAGCACCGATCCTCGGGTGTGAAAGCATGGCCTAACGATCCTTTGGTGAATCACTGGAGCGAGTCAATCACGTTCTGAATCGTAGGGGGGGGTCAGTCTGAGTCACAATTTGACGTTTTTGTGTCTAACAAATGCAATTTGTCAAGAACAAAAACAGATCGATGGCAGCGTACTATCCTCACTCCCGTTAGATGAACAAAACAGGTTTGAAGGAAGTGCGCACAAACAAAGGAAGCGCCAGATCCGTTTTTCAAAGTCTGTCACTCAGAGGTCTCTTGAGGACCCACCCAGAACAATGGATTCCGTGGGGAAAAAGTGCTCCAAACAGCGCGCAGGCCTTCAAAATGCGTCCGAAACGCAATCTCAAAAAAAAAACTGTCCACAGTCGTGCCACCTTGTTGCCCCATCCCCACTTCCACGAATATCATGGCCATAGCAGGGGTTATGTCAAAGACACCCGCTGGAGGGATAAGACGATAAACGTACGAATTACAACCCCTTGTCCAAGACGATAACCGTACCTACAGCAAATGACTTCTGAATCGGAGCTGCACTTCTCTCCGGTGACACTAGCTAACTAATTTACGGGTCCCACACATACGGTTTCACTAAACACACGAAATTCCCCCGAAACCAGGTTATCATTGCTCCCTCCCCGCACACCTTCAAAGCAAAGTTACAAAATGTCGCAATTCATGACTGATTTCCTGATCGGCGGAACCTCCGCTTCGATCGCGAAGACGCTGACGGCACCCATTGAGCGTGTGAAGCTCGTCATCCAGACGCAGGACGCCAACCCGAAGATCATCTCGGGTGAGGTCCAGCGTTACAATGGGATCATCAACTGTTTCTCCCGTATTTACTCCGAGCAGGGGTTCGCCGCCTTCTGGCGTGGCAACATGACCAACATCATCAGGTCTGGCACCCTTTCGCTTTCTTTTGCAATTCGTTTCCGGGGGTTTGGCGTTAAGAACCACCTGCCAGCCACGACCCAATGTTTCACAAAAAATGAAGAAGCCTAGCTAAACCACAATAAACGCTAGAAAGACGCGAAGAGGAAGGGGTTAGCGAAAGAAGCAAACAGACCCTGGTCTACCTGCACACGGGAAAAGCCTCCCGTTGTCTCAAGTCAAACTGAGACCTCAAAAAGCCGACGGCTTAGCACAAGAAACAGTCTGAACAACCGGAAACTGTAACGCAGGTACTTCCCGACGCAGGCGTTCAACTTCGCGTTCAAGGACACGTTCAAGACGATGTTCCCGTCGTACTCGCCAAAGACCGACTTCTGGTCGTTCTTCGCCGTGAACATGGCCTCCGGAGGTCTCGCGGGTGCTGGGTCCTTGACGATCGTGTACCCCCTCGACTACGCCCGTACCCGACTTGCCAGCGACGTCGGCAGCGGCAAGCGTGACTTCAGCGGCCTCGGCGACTGCCTCAAGAAGACGGCCCAGGGTCCCAAGGGTGTCATGGCCCTCTACAACGGCTTCGGCGTTTCCGTCGTCGGGATCATCCCGTACCGTGGAGTATGCTTTGCTGTTCTTGTACAAGCACCTGCTTCGTAGAAACACTTACCAACGGGGTAAACGTGCAGCCCACACGGAACAGAGGTAAATCTGGGTTAGTGGCGGGCGTAAGCGTTCTGCAAAAAAGCCTCAATATGCCCTTTAGCCTCCACGACGCACTTGTTAGCTGTTTTTTTTGGGACATAACTAGTTATATTTCTAACAAGTGATGTAACAAGTGATCACTTGTTATATAACAAGTGATTGCTTGTTTTATAACAAGTGATTGCTTGTTATATAACAAGTGATTGCTTGTTATAACAAGTGTTTGGTTGCAATTTCATGAGGAACCTGGGGTTTGTACCTACCTACGAGAGAAAGTCACGTGATCTGCAAGACACTAGGCTTTTGGCAAACAAACGGTTGCTGTAAGCACGCTTGGCATTTGCACACCCGAACCGCTCATTCGGGGTTCTTCTGTGGGTCGAAGTTTCTTGTCACGTGAAAACCACCGGGCCGAGGTACCACCACGGCCCAGCCAAACGAGCGTGATTTCGTGTTTTTTGACATTTTCGCCCAAGGCGGTGACCGTACTCCAGGTATTACAAATCACCTCCACTGTGGCATGACACCGAATTGACGGCCAAAAGGCTGCGGAACTGCGTATTTGATGCAACAAAGCCAAAAAAGGAGGGTTTTCGGCCTGTTAACGAACGTTAACAAAATCAGGGGCTTTGCCTATTTCGGGGAGCGAGATTGACTGTTACCGTTACGCCTTCCTGAAGCCCGAGACTGCCAGAAAATTACCCCTACTGGCAGCACACAACATCTGGCGGGCAGAAAAGCACTCAGGGGACCATAATATCCCACCCAGATGCTCCAGAAAAGTCCAAGGTCCGTACACTCAGGGTGGTGCACCCAAGAAAGCTGCCATGTTCTAGCAAGAATATTTCCCTTGTCGACTTGTTGGAGCACACAGAGAACGACATCCAGGGTGGTTACGACCCCAGAACACACCCTCGGATCACAAGACTGGGACACTGGACTCAGAATAGTGTTGAAAACCATCCTATGCCTTCTCAATCAAGCTGGTCCCGGGTGCGTAACGGTAGCGTAACGGTAGCGTAACGGTAGTGTAACGGTAGCATGCTCAGGTTTTCGGTACCAGGGGTAACCAAAATCCGCAAGATTACACCAGAACTGCACCTAAAATTGACTGCGTGCAGTAAGAGTACTGCAAGAGTCCGGATGTCAGCCAGCAAAGCGGCACAGAGAAAAGCCGAAGAATGGTGGCCATCGTGAGCAGCTGCAGCAGGCCAGCACCACCGCACAAATTCGAGGGATGGGCTGAAAAACTGCGTAGCCGAGTGCGGGCGGAACTGAGCAGGAGTCCCATCCAGAAACCCTGTTTGCGACTGGGTCCATCGTGAAAGCGGAGGGGTCTTCTTCTTGGGGAGAGCCGGAAGAGCAATTCGCCGAGGCAATTCGAGCCGTTTTCACTGGACACCGTGCCCGGCCTCTCTGACGATCGCCGTGCTCGGTTCAAGCAGATCCAAGGGGTAAAGACGAGCTTCCCCTTCGGTGTCCAAAGTACAACGCTGGGGGGCAAGCGCTTGGTATTCAAGCTGTGATGTCTCGTGCGCACTCTCTCGTCCTTGGTGGTGGCCTGGGCACGCCACCTCCATGCACTGGGTCTCCGCCGCCCACTAAATTTACCCTCTTCTGCCCTTTCTTGCCGGAGGTGCCGTCTTCGAAGGCGTCCCACCAGCACGTCCGATCCTTTCCTCCCCATACGTGGAAAATACGTCCATCCCCCAGACCTCATCATTGAAGGCGTGCCTGTTCGTCCCCAACTGCGACTCGAGCACGAGCATCGTCTCTGTACCCGCACGACCTCTGGTGGAACGGTTCCTGCTCTCTTTACCGCAGCGGATCCTGTAGCTACCTGTGTCAAAACGTGTCAAACTGTACCTCCCAGTCTGTCCTTCCTTCTCAGCCTCTATCTTCGTCTTCGGGGCATAACCGAACACGGGACCGCTCTGCGCAAGGTAGGGCCAGAATAGCGTAGCCCCCTCCCCGGCTGCAGGGAAAGTGGTCGTCACAAAGGAAATACCCCGAAACTCCCCGAATTTCCCCGAAACTCCCCGATATTTTTGTCCGGACCAGGTGGAGCCTTGTGTCTTGCAGATCACTGATTTTCTCTCGTAGGTAGGTGCAAACCCCAGGTTCCTTATGAAATTGCAACCAAACACTTGTTCTAACAAGCAATCACTTGTTATATAACAAGTGATCACTTGTTATATAACAAGTGGCACTTGTTATACATTTTCACTTGTTAGGTCACTTGTTATATAACAAGTGATTGTGCATGACAAGTGCGTCGTGTAGCCCTAGGAGGGGGGGGGGGGGGGGGGGGGGGGCAATGTTGGCACCCTATCTGTTTTTTTTTTTTTTTGTTTTTTTGTTTTTTTGCCGTTTTTTTGCTCTGGAGATTTGTGTTTTTTTGCCTGGCGGGCTGCTGGTGCACTCTTGCTGGCTCGGGTCTTCCACGTGCAGGACAGTGGTCTGATGAGGTGGTGTTTCGAGTTTATGTGTGTTTTTTCAGATGCTTGTGACATATTTCCAATCCCTCATCCAGGAAGTCAAAAAATCAAGTCATCAATGCCCCCAAAACACGCTGGAGGGAGAGCTGAGTGCTGGTCGAAGGCACACTTCGAGAGGATAGGTGCTGCGTTGGAGCTGAAGTGGAAATGCAAAGCGTGTGACAAGACAATTAGTGCACAAGGCGGGACACGTCTCAAGGAACATCTAAGGGCTTGCGACAAGATTGCCAAGGCTATACAAGAGAGGTGCATTTCGGAACTGTCAGACAATGAGACACGACACCAGAAGCGCAAGCGTGTTGGCACAGAAGGAGTTCAGACAACACTGGAAGTTGTCGATCGAATGAACGAAGCTGACTACGAAACTGTCAACAAAGCGCTTGCTGAATTTTTCTTTGGGTGTAACATCCCATTCTCTGTTGTGGAACACCCATTGTTCCTGAAATTTGTCGAAGCCGTACGTCCGAGCATCAACACATCGAAGTTGGCTAAAAGAAAGCAGCTGGCGGGCAAGCGACTGGATGCGGCCTACAACGAATACATTGAGCCCGTCGAAAAAAGTGTACAAGAAGCGGAGTATGTGACCCTGCACTTCGACGGATGGCAAACAGAGAAAAAAGACCACGTTCTCTCCATCAATGCCTGCCTACCACAACCATTCCTCCTCCAAACCAACATAATGGAGAGCCGCTCGCATACGCACACAGAGTTCAAGGAACACCTTGCCCGCTTGCCACAAATGCGTGTTGTAACAGTAGTCGCAGATGCTGAATCCGCAGGCCACAAGGCCAGCAAAGAATTCTGTGCAGAGCACCCGGATGCAGAAGGAGCACTTGTTTGCGTTCCACACACACTCAATAGACTCGTCAACGACGTCATTGGCACTCACACAAAGCAAAAGAAAGAAGTTCCAAATGTGTACCACAGTGTGAACACTGTGGTATCGCAGGTGGTAAGTGCCATCCGCAATACCGAGCTGGTACGAAAGCTTTATGTAAGTGCCCTCAAGGAGGCCAACTTCCCTGTAAAACTACCCCCGGCCCCGTGTCCAACGAGATGGACTTCGTGGCGAGCTTCGTTTGCCGAACTACATGATAAGAAACGCGTTTTGATTAACTTGCAAAATGCGGCAGATGACACAGAGGCGAGACAGTGGTGTTCTTCTGTTCCTGCCTCACTCGAGCTTGTGAGCAGGCCCTTCTTTCTTGTCTTCTCACACGTGAAAAGCTTACTGACAGAAATTGACAAGGCTGTGAAAACACTTGAAGCAGACTGGTCACGCATTGGCTTCATTCTTCCTTGCATGCATCAGTTGAGGTGCCATATTGTGGAGCTAAAAAGCACTCTGGCACAAGGTCTCAAAGAGCTGAAAGTGTCCAATGCTGATGTCGCCGATCACAGCACCAGATTTGACACACGCAAGAAGCAGTACGAGGTGGACTGGGTCGTTGCTGCAACCATGCTCTCTCCGTTTGTCCACTGCCCAGGAGAGAAACACAAGGAACTGTTCGAAACCTTCACCAGTGGAAACACCATGACTATGTTGAGATCAGGAACACAGAGGTATCTGAAGTGCAAATACAGTGAGGCTCAAGAACAGCGAAGAGCACTTGCCGAGCTTATTGAATTTGAAACAAGAAGCGGCATCTTTGACAATGACGGGTTGTGGGTTTTGGCTAACACAAAGCCACCCGAAGCATGGTGGGGGGCAATCCGAAGAATGCACCCACAGTCTCTTTTGGCACCTTTGGCCAAGAAGATAACCATGGTTGTACCTCACTCCTGCCAGTGTGAAAGAGTCTTCTCGGTAATGGGGTGGATGTCCAGTGGGAAGCGGTGCCGGCTCAACTCTGACAAAGTGCACAAACTTGCGAGTGTGTACTACAACCTCTCAGGAAAGTACAAAAATCAGCAGCACACTGGTTGGTGGGACGCTGAAGATGACATTGAGCCGAAAGAAAAGCTCAAAGGTGCACGTCAGCCAATAGATTACACTCTACTCATGTAAAGGCGTGCACCAGTCTACTGAAAAGTGTTTAGGAATACCCTCCTCTTTCTACTTTGATCTTCTCGTTCACTGACTTCCACAGTTCAGGCATCATCGAAAAAGTTACTTCACTTTCTCCCTTGACTGACATTGGCAGTGGCTGGAAGAGTCTGCAGAATTATCAGGAGTTGCGCTGACTTGTAGAGCGGTAGCTGGGTGGCTTTGGTAGGCAGGATGTAGAAAGCTGGGTGTTTTAAGTGGTTTAGGTGGAGTGTAGCAAGGCTCGGTTGGGGTGTGCACCAGGATTTGGGATCACCAGGAGGGCCTTGTTTTTTTGTTTTTTTGTGTTTTTTTGTTTTTTTGTTTTTTTGCTGTTTTTTTGCTCCAGGATTTTTTTTTTGCCTACATTGGGGGGGGGGGGGGGGGTTTGGGGGGGGGCGGGGACCCACCCACCCTCGTTGCCGTCCGGCTGACAACGATGCCGAGTTTAGGGGCCTTAGCATCAGCACTGGGGGGGGGTCGAACAATAACACGTGTGTTATTATTCGATTTGTCGAATACTAAGAAAAGGTCCGGGTAGCCTAACAGTAGCAGGATCAAGTTGTGGTAGTGTTTTTTAGACAACCAGACGTGTGTGTCAAATAACTGTTATTATTCGACCCCCGCCTTTAAGCAGAAGCCAGCCCCGCATTTGAATTGAAACCCCGTGACGATGAGGAACTTCAATGACACTTGCAACATGAAACCCCCCAACGCAGACATACTTCGGAGTGTTCGACACGCTGAAGACGCAGAACCCGTACCAGAAGGACCTTGGGTTCGCCGGATTCTTCTCCAAGTTCGCCTGTGCTCAGGTATCACCGTTTTCATCTTTGCAGAGAACCCCCCTGGCTGGAAGGGGGATTAATGGTTCGGTGACTTATTCGGGATTGGAAAACAGCACAGGCAGTTCCTTCCGTTCTGAGTCGGTCCGTCCCTACCTCTTGAACCTGCATCGAAGTGCCTGCCGCTGTTTATCACAGTGAATCACGGTCCACCACGGGCTATCAGGTCCATTCTCTAGTCCCTAGAGCTGCATCGTATTGCCCGGTGCTGTATTCTTCGGTCTATCACGGTCTATCAAGAGGGGATGGACCGGCTCACGTTCACATCAACGTGGGTGGCCACCCGAAGCTTCACCAGCTTCGGGTGGCACCATTTGCGCACTTAACCATGGTTAAGAAGACGACAGAAAGCATAGACACCGAGAATAACCCTGCTCAGCTTGTAGAACGTGGGGGGCCCAAGACTACACTCCACGAAGGAATGTACTTGGTGTCGGTCACAAACAGTCCCGGACATGGCTAGCCATAACCCATAACGAAAGCGTGCAATAAATATACAACCCGTAACCACATAGCCCTTTCTTGCTCTAAGAGAACCCATTCATGAACGGTCACACGGAGACCCTAAACCCCCGGAATTTCAAGCGAACTTTAACTCTAATAACACAAAAAAGCCCCCAATTGCCCATTAACTGCAGACCGCTGCGATCACCGCCGGATACACGTCGTACCCGTTCGACACCGTGCGCAGAAGGCTGCAGATGCAGTCAGAGAAGCCGAAGGAGGAGTGGATGTACAAGAGCACCATGGACTGTTTCTCGAAGATCATGAAGAACGAAGGTGTCGGCGCCATGTTCAAGGGCGCGGGTGCCAACGTGCTCCGCACCGTCGGCGCCGCCCTCGTGCTTGTCCTCTACGACACCGCCCAGAGCTACCTCAAGAACGCGGAGGACGCCAAGAAGGCAGAAGGCGCGAAGAAGGCGTAAAGTCACCATCCCACGCAACCGAACCCACTTCAGCTGCACTACGAATCTCGCGTGAGAGAACCTGAGACTCCCTTTTTTTCCGTTCCTTTTCGCGCTCGCTCTCGTGCTTGTTCCCCACGACACCACCGAGAGCTACCTCAAGAATGCAGAACGACGCGAAACAGGCGTTCGGTAACCATCCCGCGCAAACCGCAACCGCCGCATCATTCTAATCTCGCGTGAGAGAGCCCGCGACTCCTATTTCCGCTCTTCTTATTCTTTTTACATAAGCGCCAGTTTGAAAGGAAATGCTCGACGATGCTACTTGACCAAGAACAGAAGGGATCCCAAGTGCTGTAACTACCGAACCACGTGTTGAACGGACGTGAGGTCATGCGGGTCTACCCCTACACGACAAATCACACAAACACAACAGGTCAAAAGTCCTGAGTGAGAAAACAACACACGGTGTGGTGTAAGCGAAGAACAAATCAGATTGTGTTTGTATTGTATTTGCCCCTTACCTCTATATTTCCCCCCTTCCATTCGGAGTCGAAGCAGCAACGAGTATTTCTTCTTCTTCTTCTTCTTCTTCTTCTTTCTCCACCGTTCTCGAGTCTTCGGATCCTCGGATCTTCGAAGATGTATATTTCTCGGCCAAAAGCCCGACATGCAGGGCTTTCTCTCCCTCGAAACACTCCCTCGCTCCTTGCTCCCGCTTACCACTCCAGCCCATCCTCTTGCTCACCGCGTCCTGAGGAGCACGCCAATGGTATTGTCGTGACAACACAAATGGAAAACTCTCTTCCTTTCTCTGAGATCCGCAGCACACGCTTCGACAACACAACTGCAGCATGAACGCAAATGCAGCCTCTGCAACACACCTGTTGCATCCTCGTCTGAACACACATGTCGTATCCTGGTCTGAATACGCGTTCTGCGTCCAAGTCCGAACACACTAGAACACCTGCTGTTCCTAGTCTGAGCACACATTCTATTTCCTAGTCCGAGCAGCACACATGCCTGTATCCTCGTCTGAACAACATATCCTATTCTGAATACACCATGTCTGACACACTGTATCCTAGTCTGAACACCTGCTGGTCTAGTCTGAGCAGCACACATGTTGTATCCTCGGCTGAACACACATATCCTATTCTGAATACACCATGTCTAACACACTGTATCCTAGTCTGAACACCTGCTGTTCCTAGTCTGAGCACACATTCTATTTCCTAGTCCGAGCAGCACACATGCCTGTATCCTCGTCTGAACACACATATCCTATTCTGAATACATCATGTCTGACACACTGTATCCTAGTCTGAACACCTCTGAGCACATATGTTGAATCCTCGTCTGAACACACATATCCTATTCTGAATACACCATGTCTGACACACTGTATCCTAGTCTGAGCACACATTCTATTTCTAGTCTGAACGCACATTCTGTATCTTCGTCTGAACACATTCTGTTACCCAGTCTGAATTAATTGGGCGTTTAATTCAGCTAATTTCGCGCAAGCGCCGGCAGGAGCGAGATCTACCAAGCACCTTCCTTCGATTTTGAGCGTAAATGCCGTATCCTAGTCAGTTTGTGCATGCTGTAGCCGAGTCCAAACGCGTTCTGTATACCTGATCTGAACGCACATTCCCCAAACCAGGTTATCATTGCCCCCTCCCCACACATCTAGTTACAAAATGTCGCAGTTCATGACTGATTTCCTGATCGGCGGAACCTCCGCTTCGATCGCGAAGACGCTGACGGCACCCATTGAGCGTGTGAAGCTCGTCATCCAGACGCAGGACGCCAACCCGAAGATCATCTCGGGTGAGGTCCAGCGTTACAATGGGATCATCAACTGTTTCTCCCGTATTTACTCTGAGCAGGGGTTCGCAGCCTTCTGGCGTGGCAACATGACCAACATCATCAGGTCTGGCACCCTTTCGCTTTCTTTTGCAATTCGTTTCCGGGGGTTGGTGTAAAGACCCGCTCTACCTGCTGCGACCAAATTTCGAGTTAGGCCAAAAATGGCCTAACTCTGGAAAAATCGGCAAAATGGCCAAAAATGGCCAAATTCTGGAAAAATCGGCAAAAATGGCCGAAAATGGCCAAAATCTGTAAAATTCGGCAAAAATGGCCAAAAATGGCAAAAATCTGGAAAAAATGAAAATTTCAAAAATTTGCTCAAAATTTGCTAAGTGCATTTCCCTGACAAAAGTCAAGGTAACAATTTCCAAGTGGGACAAGTCCCCTAAGGGCACATTTCACATTGGGACTAGTCCCCAAAGGCACCTTACCCGCAGCAGGGGTTCGCCGCCTTCTGGCGTGGCAACATGACCAACATCATCAGGTCTGACACCGTTTCGCTTTCTTTTGCAATTCGTTTCCGGGGGCTGGTGTAAAGACCCGCTCTACCTGCTGCGACCAAATTTCTTTGATTCTATACTAGTTACGAACCGAGAATGACGATGCCTGGTTGAGAATAAGAATGAAGATGACTGGTTAATAGTACAAGAGTGACGATGCCTGGTTGAGAATAAGAATGAAGATGACTGGTTAATAGTACAAGAGTGACGATGCCTGGTTGAGAATAAGATGAGGATACGAATGAAGATGACTGGTTAATTACGCAAGAGTGACGACGCCTGGTTAAGAGTATGCCAGTGCTGGTGCGTGGACACTGAAGACACGAAGAAGAAGGGATTGCCCCTATTTCGATGAGCCGGGGGCTTCTTCTCTGGTGCTTAGCATGTGCGCCATCTTATGCACGGGGGTAGGTATCGGCCAAAAAGTCGTCACCTAAGACGGTTAGACCAAGGACTCATGGCATCAGTGGATATGCCCGTGTCGACCCTGTTGCAGAGATCAGGGTCTGTTTACTTCTTTATCTCAACCAGACCACTCGTCGACTGTCCGCGCCCCTTCAAATGACGCACGATCCGCAAGTCGGGAAACATATCGATGTATCCACTGCGGAACAGCGGTCACCAAAGCTGGTTCACCATTCGTGGGAGAAATAAGCCTCAGAATTCACATGAGGCAATGCTCCCAAAATCCAAACCTGAAACGGTAACATACCCAGTTTCACTGGAGTTCCCGTTCCCGGCGAGCTACGAGGGAACGAACCTGTAAGAGTGCCAACGCCACTCTTTCTATAACGTACATACGATAAGATGCCAAAACCACCCCCCCGGCATCTTGTTAAGAACCATCCACTCATCCATCAGCCGGCTGACTTTAAGGTGGTCACCACGGTGGGCGGTCAGAAAAAAAATTCTTTTTGCCCCAAATACCCCAAATACCACACTTTGGAAAAGTTTTGTGGGCCCACTTTTGCCAGGGAATTTTGACCATGTCACCTTAACAGAATTTGACCACCCAGCCTCCAAGGCAACTGCACTGTAGAAGGGGGGGGGGAGGGGGGGGGTCTGGTTTATCCGGCCATCCGGCCAAAGTGGCTGATCCTTAACAAGAGCGCTGCCCCCCCCCCCTGTCTCCCTTAATTTGCGCTAATAAAGCACTTTTGACGTCGTCCTATACTGTATGCCGGCCCCGAAACCCTGTCTGTGCGGCCGAAAACGGGCCCTAAACGGGTTTTGGCGGGGAAAGTGGAGGTAAAGGGGCCTCAGAAGGCACACATGTGGGCGGCCAGTAAGGGGGACGTCGAAATAGCTATTTATTACCGGAAAATAATAAGCATTTATTCGGCAAGATAATTTCCGTTTATTTTGCCGAGGTGTCGGTTTTAGTCCCGAGGGAGGCCCGAGGGGGGGTTTGCAACCCCGAGCCACGAGCGGAGCGAGTGGCGAGGGGTTGCAAACCCCCCCGAGGGCCTCCCGAGGGACTAAAACCGACACCGAGGCAAAATTGGCGGAAATTATTGCCGAATAAATGATTTTATTGGGAAAACTAAATTCCCGAGGATGGAAAGAAAACCATACTGCTTTGCAGTTATGTTGGTGTCTAGCAGAACGTTGCGTAGCAAATGTGCACGGCAGAACGTTGTGTAAGACGTTGAGCATATTGCTTTGCAGTTACGTTGGTGTTTAGCAGAACGTTGCGTAGCAGAACGTTGTGTGTCTGAGACATTGCGTAGCAGAACGTTGTGTAGGAGTGGAGTTGTTGTAAGTGACGGGTCACAGATCAATGTGCCTGGTTGTTCTGCTGCAACTGGGGGAGTCCCGGCAGGTTGACGTTGTAGTTCACAACATACGATGCTGCTTGCATGGGCGCTTGCATGAAGGACTGCACAGGTGCTGTCGTGCTGGGTAGGACTGTTGGATGAGCGCTGCTGACAAGTGCTGCGGTTTTCTTTCTGCGAGGTCTTGATATGGATCAGAAAGGATGAATTAGACTCAAAACGAGCTCAAAACACGCGATTTCACTCACCACAGGGAGAAAAAAAATTTTGCGAGGGGTCTCCCCTACAGATTTCTGCCTACGACCTTATTTTGCGCCGCCAGCTATTTTCAGTCGGAAAAATAAGCGAATTTATTTCCCTAGGGACAATAAATTTCATTTATTTGTTTCGACTGAAAATAGCTGGCGGCGCAAAATAAATTCCGAGATCGGAAAAAATAAATTCGTTTATTTGTCCGGCCTGTGCAAACACAACGGAATCCTGTCAAAAAATAAACGAAATTTATCGTCACGCTCCTCAAGCCATTTCTACCAGAGGGAATTTATTTTTCGAGACTGGAGGTCCTATGAACATGCAATGTGAATAGCCTCTATTCGAGCCAACCCCACTTTTAAAAATGTACTGTTTTTGAACTAGATAACAGCGCGGAGCTGGCTTTTTCCGTTTTTCGGATTTCATGCCTGTATGGTCCACTTCAACAGTGAGACGGTCTCCGGACCCACAGGTCCGCGGTTCGATCCCCGCGCGAAGTGTTTTTTTCGGTTTGAAGTTTTTGAGAATTTTTTGGAGGTCCTATGAACATGCAATGTTCACCAGAACTTTGCTTCACCCGAACTTCGCCCGAACTTTGCTTCACCAGAACTTTGCTTCACCCGAACTTAGCTTCACCCGAACTTAGCTTCGCCCGAACTTTGTTTCGCCCGATCTTAGCTTCACCAGAACTTTGCTTCACCCGAACTTTGCTTCCCCCAGAACTTAGCTTCGCCCGGACTTTGTTTCGCCCGAACTTAGCTTGACCCGAACTTTGCTTCGCCCGAACTTTGCTTCACCAGAACTTTGCTTCGCCCGATCTTAGCTTCACCAGAACTTTGCTTCACCCGAACTTTGCTTCCCCCAGAACTTAGCTTCGCCCGGACTTTGTTTCGCCCGAACTTAGCTTGACCCGAACTTTGCTTCGCCCGAACTTTGCTTCACCAGAACTTAGCTTCGCCCGAACTTTGCTTCGCCCGAACTTTGCTTCCCCCAGAACTTTGTTTCGCCCGAACTTTGCTTCACCAGAACTTTGCTTCATCCGAACTTTGCTTCCCCCAGAACTTAGCTTCGCCCGCACTTTGTTTCGCCCGAACTTAGCTTGACCCGAACTTTGCTTCGCCCGAACTTTGCTTCACCAGAACTTAGCTTCGCCCGAACTTTGCTTCGCCCGAACTTTGCTTCCCCCAGAACTTTGTTTCGCCCGAACTTTGCTTCACCAGAACTTTGCTTCATCCGAACTTAGCTTCGCCCAGAACTTTGCTTCGCCCGAACTTTGTTTCGCCCGAACTTTGTTTCGCCCGAACTTAGCTTCACCAGAACTTTGCTTCACCCGAACTTAGCTTCGCCCGAACTTTGCTTCACCCGAACTTAGCTTCGCCGAACTTTGTTTCGCCCGATCTTAGCTTCACCAGAACGTCCGAACTTTGCTTCACCCAGAACTTAGCTTCGCCCGGACTTTGTTTCGCCCGAACTTAGCTTCACCTTCGCCCGAACTTTGCTTCACCAGAACTTTGCTCACCCGAACTTAGCTTCGCCCGAACTTTGCTTCGCCCGAACTTTGTTTCGCCCGAACTTAGCTTCACCCGAACTTTGCTTCACCAGAACTTAGCATTGCCCGAACTTAGCTTCGCCCGAACTTTGCTGTTCCCCGAACTTTAACTGCTGCCTCCAGTCTCGCCACGCGCCGGCCTTAGCCGAGCGCACGTACTTCCCAATAAAAAGCCTTTTTGTCCCGAGGAATCGACTTTTTCTCGAGACTCGCCGGGAGGGCGAGTCGAGAGAAAAAGTCGATTCCGAGGGACAAAAAGGCTTGTATTTTCCGGTTATACGTTGGTTTATTACCGGCTGGGAATTAGTTTTTTCCCGGCCGGGGCTCTCGTGTCCACTGGTCTCATGGTGGCTTCATCACTCTCGGCGGTGGCAGTCTCGGTATATCTCTCAGAACGCAGAAGACACGGTAAGAACGGAGTCACGGAGTCATGCTCTGATGATCGAAAGAAGAAGAAGGAAAGGGTGTGGGAAAGTGGTGCTACTGCTGCGGAACAGTCACGGCACCGGTCGCAGTGTTGACATGCAGATTGATGTCAATCGTGACACGGTGGGCTTGGGTAACGGCAACAGGTTGGGCTTGGGTAACGACAACAGGTTGGGCTTGGGTAACGGCAACGGCTGGGCTGACGTGGCATTTGACGGGGCAAGGAAACTGGCCAGACATCCGTGTAGCGCTGGTTCGACTTCTGCGGCATCAGCGAATCGGCACTGTCTTCGTCGGATGAAGTCTCCTCGGACTCTTCGCGCTTTCTCTTCGGCCCTTTCGCCGGCATTTTCTTTCCCGGATTGATTTCTGGTTCTTTTCCTGTCTCGTTGTGAGGTTTTAGTGCGTGTTTGGGATGATTTCTGTCTCATAGTCCCCTCTTTGCGCACAGCACGGCCTCCCGGGAAAATAAGGATTTACCGGGAAAATAAGGATTTTGCGGGAAAATAAGGCTTTATTTTGTCCCGCTTTTTCTTAACTTTTGTGTGGCAGCCGGGAAAAACAATTCCCAGCCGGTAATATATATATTTTCCTCGGGGAAATAACAGGGCTTTTTTCCCCCGAAGTGGTTTTTTCTCCCGAGCCGGGAGGCGAGGGAGAAAAAACCACTGAGGGGGAAAAAATGGCCCGAGGGATGTTTTTCTCCCGAGCCGGGAGGCGAGGGAGAAAAACATCCCGAGGGCCACTGCCCCAGTATTTCCCCGAGGAATGGTATTTTTTTACCGGCTGGCGGACTTTTATTCCCGAGAACGCGTGCTGTTCATGACCTGGCTCGTGATGCGCTCTCCATGAAGCCCTGAATGTCTGCAGGGGAGAAGGTGTTCGCAGTCTTCTTCTTGTGGCCAGTTTGCCACTTTTTCAGCAGGATCGGGATCTTGGGGAACTCGTTGCGAAGATTGATGTTCCACTCCGATGCAAGGCAGCTGGTCAGCATTGACTGGTACGACCACAAGGTGCTGGCCGCAAACCCATCCTCTTTCTTGTGTTTGAAGTATCCCATCAAGTCCTTCTCGGTCGGGCGGCGGGACATCTTTCCATTCTTGAACTTCCGGATCCCACAGTGCGCCAGGAAACTGGCAAACACCCATGTGTAGCGCTCCTTGCTAGCTTCCGGCAGCAGCTCAAGGGTTCTGGAGACTCGCTTCGTGCTCGCTTCGGCATTTTTGTTGTTTTTTTTTCGTCCTGAAGATAGGTTTTAGTGGTGGTTCTGCTTGGGTTTGCTCCTCCCAGGGTCTCCTGCTATTGTACTTAGTCAGATTTTGAGTTCCAGGGAAAAAAATTCTCTTATTTCCCTGGTAGGGAAATAACGGACCTTATTTCCCTGCAACTTTGCTGTACGAGGGGGTTTTTTCCGGGTGTGTACTTTTTTTCCCTCCTGCCCATGTATCGGTCCATAGTTCCCGGGACGGTAAAAAAGGGTTTGCGGGAAATAAAGTTACTTTACGTCCCGCCAAAAAGTAAAATTTCCCGCCAAAAAGTAAAATTTCCCGCTAACTGCTGGTGCGCTCCTATGGCAAAAAACTGCACCATAGGTCACAAAATTTTAAACTTTAACTCTAAAATCAAGTGGATGCCGACAAAGCGTCGTGCCAAGAGCTCCTTGCCCAGCTCCAGCTCCACAAGTCTGGGCGATATGCATGAATCTTGTGAAATACTCCTGCACTGCAGCAGAGGGTTGTACTTTTTTTCCCGGCAACAAAGCGCCATTTTCCGGTCACTCCTGAAGGCAACCTGCAGGCAATGGATGTCGAAAACAGATAGAACCCACGAAAACCTGCCCGACAGAGCGCCGCACCGAGAGCTTCCCGTCCAGCTCTGCATCATCAAGCATGAGTCTTGGTGAAAATAATTTGCGCCTGTCCTGAAGTAGCAGAGACGGGTACACAGCACTTGTAGTCATCGTGTGTGTGCATGGGCGTGTGTATGTGCGTCCATAGACACACATGCCTACATTAGTCATTATTTGCCTGCACACATGCATAGATTGGTGACATTTCTTCTTTCTTGCTTTTCGCTGCAGTCGGGAAAAAAACGTACACTTCCGGAAAAAAAATTACGTTTTACCGGGAAGAAGAGTGCGTTGGCCCTCAAAAATGTTTTCCCCTCGGGCTGACGCCCTCGGGGAAAACATTTTTTTCGGGCCAACTTTTCCCCCTCGGGCTGCCCTCGGGCGAAAACAGCCCTCGGGGGAAAAATGCACTTTTTCTTCCCGGTAAAAAATAGTTATTATTAGTGCAAAGGGGAGGGGGGGTGTTTTTTTTTGGCATCGTCTCATATAAAAGGTGTCACGGGATAAGCCGGCAGCCGCTGCTTAACGGCTTATCGTTGTTGCGCGCAATCAACAAGCTGGCCGTGCAACAACAACTCGGCAAGTGCCTCCCTGGCGACTTCAAGTCGAAAACGACAGCCTTGTCGTTCATAGGCCTGAGCAGCGTACCCGGCTTCCAGCCCCGGCCCCGCCACCGCATGCCCGAAACCGGGCCGACCATCATGCAGCAGGTGAAAACCGGCTACGGCACAGCGCCGGCGTACCCGCCCGAGCGGACGGACATCGCGCGGCGATGGGTAATCCCCAGAGCGCCACTGGCCAACCCGGATCCCCTGCACCTCCCACACGCAGTGCCGGAGGCGACGAAGAATGCCCCCAAGTGCGCTACCCATCACAAAGGGAAGTGCGCAGTCTGTCGCGCACTCGGACACCGTCACGGCCCTACGGTGGAGGCATGTTGCCGACACCACCACGCCGACAACGACGGCTTACCTCCGGCGGTCTGCGACCGGCACCGCATGACGAGATGCGTGGAGTGCAACGCGCCAACAGCGTGCTGTAAGGCCGGCCACCATGACTGCCGCGAACACGCCCGCGGTCCGTGTGACGACTGCCGCGGCTTACCGACGCTAGCGGAACGGCGGCCGTCAGCCTGCTGCAAAAAGGGCCACCACGTGCCAGCGCCCCCGAAGCCAGCCCCCGCTAAGCCGAAGCCAACAACGCCGCGGAAGAAGGGCCGACAGAAGCCGACGACACCACCGCGCATGAAGAGGACGCGTCAAGCGTCCCCAAAGGCGGCCAAGATGGCGAAAAAGCACGCTCCGACCGAGCCGGCCCGAGCGACACCACCAAGAAAGGGGCAGAAAAGAGCCCGACTCCCGACACCACCGAATGACCCGGCGGGAAAACCCGGAAAAAAGCACGCGGCGCGAAAGCGCAACATTTCGAGAATGGAGCTGGATATCACCAGCCCTGCCACCTCGACTTCATCCTCATCCATGTCAGGATCGCCCCCTCGAGCGACTGCTTCGGCAGGACAGCCGGCGCGAAAGCGCAACAAACAAAAAATGGAGCTGGATATCACCAGCCTATTATCACCGTCCTCGTCCGCTTTGAGATCGTCCTCGGACTACGTATTCAAATAACCCTAGCCTATGACAAATGCAAGCTTACCCCTGTGGTACCTGCATTTGCTTAACTGCAGTGCATGTTAATCCATGTGGCTCATGTACTTAAAAGAACTCAATGCTTAACGGCTTCTCCCCGTATGGGGACCCGGGCCCCTGTCTCGCACGCTGAGGAATGGTGCAACATATGACCCGTTAACCTCGGCACCTTCGAAGAGGGGACATGAAGTTAGGGCGGACTTGAGGGCGAAGACGTGGTCCCGACTGGTGGCGAGGCGGCCGGGATTTGAGGGCATACAGAGAGCCGACCTGGAGCGGACGAACTCCTTCTGGAGGATGCGTGAATGTCCCGCGCACACCGCGAGGCTTATACGTGTAGCGTTGGCGGGGGGGGTGAACACGGCTGAGTACACGTCGCGGATGAGGCAGGCCGGAGCTGAGCCGCAGGCGCCCAGCTGCAAGCACTGTGGAAGCGGCGACACCGAGGACGAGAAACACGTATTCTGGGACTGCGGAGCGTACTCGCACATACGGCGACGAGAGGCACATGCCGAGCTGATGGCAGCCAACCGGGCCGACTGGCCCAGATGCACGCTGGAACACGGTGTGGTAGTACCCGAGAATGCCCAATTCTCGAGGCGGCTCCAGGAGATGATGGCTGAAATCCTTGCGGAACGGGCTGGGCTCGAAGCACGTGGCTGGGTGGCCAGGAACCCACGACCCCCTGGTCGAGAGCGAATGCGATGCCTGCCGAGAAATTTGACCACCCCTTCGCGCGGATTGCCCCGGCATGGACGTGGGAGCGGAACAAGACCTGGGGACTACCGACGTTTTATGCGTTGGTAGCGTGGCTGTCGGACATGCAATGGACCGGCGTCAATGCTGGAGCTTGCGATCGACTTTGAACTCTTCTCGGGCCTCAGCATGCCGCTGCACGGGAATGCGCCGAAGGGGGTGAGAGAACGGGGAAACGTCCTGCGCTGCATGATGAGCGCGTTGGACAAGCTGGCGGCACAGCAAGGGCTGGGAAGCTGCATGAGAGGAGAGAGGGTGTGCCCGACGACGTCGCTGTCGTTCATGGGCATCTCGGGGATATCGGGTGTACGGCCCAGGCCACGCTTTCGCGAGGCACACACGGGGACGATACTTGAGGAACAAGTGAAAGGAAGCGATGTAGGGACGCAGTGCCCGACGTACCCTGACTGGACGATCGGGAGAGCGGCGAGGTGGGCCCTGCCTGCCCCACCACAACTGCACCCAGACCCCGTGCATATGCCGGGTGTCGGTATAGAGAAGGCACTCGTCACGTGCGCGACCCATCACAAAGGGAAGTGTGAGGCGTGCAGAGCACTCGTCCGAAGGGACGTTCCCACGGTAGAGATGTGCTGCCGGCACCATCACCACGCGAACGATGGGCAGCCGATCGCGGTGTGCACAGAGCACAGCACGACGAAGTGCGGCGAGTGCAAGACGGCGGCGGCGTGTTGCCGCAGCGGGCATCATGCCTGCCGCACGCATGGCAGAGGAACCTGCCAAGAGTGCAAAAGGCTCCCTACGCTGACGCAGAGGCGACCGGCGGCATGTTGCAGCCGCGGCCACCACCAGTCCAACAAGCCGAACGTCCAGTCAACCCCCGGACGCAACAAGAAGAAGAGGCCCTCCTCACCCACCCAGGTGGGTGTACAGCGGGAGACGCCAGTAGGAAAGCGAGCGGCGCGAGCGCCGCTCGCGGCAACGAAAAAGGAGACGGCGGCAACCGGACGGGCGACCAAGAGGCCGCCACCAACGCCAGGAACCAGCGAACGACCAGCGCTGAAGAAGAGGGTGCTTGGCACCCCGAAGGAAGGCCCGATCGCCGGCCGCAAGCGGAAGAAGACGAAGGCGACCACCCCCGACTCAGGGGTACATCGAAGGAAGAAGAAGTTCCGAGGGCAAGCAGCTCTCAGAAACGACCGGGGACCACGGGCACGCCAATGCCCTCGAAAGTGAAAAACGGGCACACGTGCCCGCCCTCGTACTCGCCGACTCAGTCTCTGGAATCGCAAGAAAGCCAACCCCGCTAGCTCCACAAATGCTCGACCTTGACGACGCAATGGCAGGTGACGACGTCATCCGATAACCTGACTTTCAAGGCAGTGCATGTTAATCCGTGTGGTTCATGTACTTAAAAGAACTCAATGCTTAACGGGATCGCCCCCTCGAGCGACTGCTTCGGCAGGACAGCCGGCGCGAAAGCGCAACAAACGAAGAATGGAGCTGGATATCACCAGCCTATTATCACCGTCCTCGTCCGCTTTGAGATCGTCCTCGGACGACGTATTCAAATAACCCTAGCCTATGACAAATGCAAGCTTACCCCTGTGGTACCTGCATTTCAAGTTCACACTGCTTAACGGCTTCTCACGTGGGGACCGCAGCCCTTGGCCCGGTGGGAACCGCGGTAAGGCACGGCCTGCAACCCTGCGGCCACACGTGGAACGGCGGCCCGCCGTCGTCCGTCAACCTGGACGGAGCTGCACTCCGACCCCTGGCAATGTCCGCCTCCTCGCGAAATCACATCATCCGCGACAACCTGCGGAACCGACTGTGGAAGCGGTTGGAAACACGACGGCCAAGCTTCTCCGGCATCACCAACATCGCGATCGAGTCCACCAACGCTCTATGGACAACGCGCCACTGTCCGCCCCAGAACGCGCTGCTGATCAAGGTTGCCCTCGCAGGTGGCGTGAACACCGCCGAATACACGTCGAGATTTCGCCAAGGCGGAAGCCCCGCCTGTACGTTGTGTGACTCGGGAGCATTGCAAGACGAGCACCACGTCTACTGGGATTGCACGGCCTTCGAGAACATACGCACGAAGCCCGAGTACGCGGGGATCGCACAGTCCGACAGGAGGCTCTGGCCGAGCTGCCTGCGGGAGCACGGAATCGTGACGCCGGCGACACGGGAATTTGCCGGGCCGGTACAAGCGCTGATGGCAGAGATCCTGGCGGAGCGGGCGCGCCGGATCAGCGTTAGATGGCTAGAACGTAAGGCGGCGACCCCCTGGGAGCGCTGCGCGCAGATGTTGCCGACACCACCACGCCGACAACGACGGCTTACCTCCGGCCGTCTGCGACCGGCACCGCATGACGAGATGCGTGGAGTGCAACACGCCAACAGCGTGCTGCAAGGCCGGCCACCACGACTGCCGCGAACACGCCCGCGGTCCGTGTGACGACTGCCGCGGCTTACCGACGCTAGCGGAACGGCGGCCGTCAGCCTGCTGCAAGAAGGGCCACCACGTGCCAGCGCCCCCGAAGCCAGCCCCCGCTAAGCCGAAGCCAACAACGCCGCGGAAGAAGGGCCGACAGAAGCCGACGACACCACCGCGCATGAAGAGGACGCGTCAAGCGTCCCCAAAGGCGGCCAAGATGGCGAAAAAGCACGCACCGACCGAGCCGGCCCGAGCGACACCACCAAGGAAGGGGCAGAAAAGAGCCCGACTCCCGACACCACCGAATGACCCGGCGGGAAAACCCGGAAAAAAGCACGCGGCGCGAAAGCGCAGCATTTCGAGAATGGAGCTGGATATCACCAGCCCTGCCACCTCGACTTCATCCTCGTCCATGTCAGGATCGCCCCCTCGAGCGACTGCTTCGGCAGGACAGCCGGCGCGAAATCGCAACAAACGAAGAATGGAGCTGGATATCACCAGCCTATTATCACCGTCCTCGTCCGCTTTGAGATCGTCCTCGGACGACGTATTCAAATAACCCTAGCCTATGACAAATGCAAGCTTACCCCTGTGGTACCTGCATTTCAAGTTCACACTGCTTAACGGAGTGCATGCTAATCCATGTGATTCATGTACTTAAAAGAACTCAATGCT
>JAPJBO010001191.1:0-61265 GCA_030068145.1 Diplonema papillatum | reverse complement strand
AGTAGTAAGTAGTAGTAGTAGTAAAAATGACTAGTGCACTAGTAAAAATGACTAGTGATTTAGACAAAATCCACCTAACCTGGACCCAAGTCCTGGGTGTTTTGAGAGTTTTCGAGGGGTTCCACGGCACTACCGTGACCACCGGTGCCCAGACACCACAAACCACCTGGGCAACCCCAGTTTTCGCGAGACAGGCCGAGTTGCGAGGGTTTTGGTTGGTTTCTTGGGAAAGTCCCTGAGCTTGTATGGCTTAGCAAACATAGTGCAAACGACAGTGCTATCCCTGCACGGTGAGGTCAGAGACATGTCGTGACAGGTTTCAGACACTGGAATAATGCGGGCTTCCGACCACATTCAAACTCTGGTCCGTAGATTCGGCTTGTCGTTCATGGCGCTCCTATCGCCTTGGCATCGCACCGGACACAGTGCATTTACAGTAGTGGGTTCCCTAAAACCCACGATTCTTGCCGAGCTTCCCAACATGAATGTGCAACAGGTGCTGGCTTTGTCCGCCTGTGAACTGTTTGCATGCAAGGCTTTGTGTTGCGCACATTCTGCTATGTGCTCCGCTTTCTAGTGTTGGAGGCACTCTCCCATTGCGTGCTTCCTCTTTCACGCCGCCGCGGAAAACCAGTCTTGTAGCCTGTGGCGCGCGCGTTGTGTGCCAGTCAACACGTCGTGGTGCTTTGTCCAGGCATTTCGAATGCCTGGAAGTCACGTTTCTTTGTCGTTTCGGGACGTGCTAACGACCATTGAGCCCACCGATCAACTGCTCAAAGCTTTCGTCGGGTGGGACACCAGCAGGTTCTGGTTTCTACTCGTCGGGTCTACCGCACAGTAAGGTGAATCGCGTAGCCGGTGTACTATTTGTGAAAGCAGCTTCTTTCGCATCTTCGGTTGTTCTGTGAACCGAAGACCAATTCTTTTGGACTTTTTAGAGTTAAAGTTTTGGGCTTTTGGAGGTTCTGAAAGTTTTGGACTTTTCCCTGGGGTTTTCACTTTTTGGCGGTATTTTGAAGTCTGACCGAAGCAGCTTTTGCACTCGTTTCATGTTTCCGTTACACCAATGATGGGTGATGGGACCGGCAGATTGTGCGAACATTCCAAAGCTTCCCGAATTCCGGGCCGCCAACGCGTCCAAATTGGTTCAGGTTACCTTTAGCTGTTCGTCCTTAAAACTCGTGGTTGCACGATCATGACTATGGGCGTAGCCTGGGTCGCGTAGACAAGCAGCTCGGGTGAGCATGGCGGGGCGACTCATGAGATTGCCCCCGTCGCCGACCACGTGCCGGAACACGACGTCCGGGACCGGCTATACTTGATCAACTCCTTGAACGCCAGCAGCCCGCTGTCGTCGGCATCCACCGTCAAAAACGCGCGTGACCGCCACTCGGCGGCCAGGACGTCGCCTTCACTCAGCGACGCTCGCTTCACTGCGAGCTCGCCGAGGTCGAGTCCTTCCGCGGGCATGCCGCCGGCCCTGCTCCGTATGGCCCGGCGACGCCGCGTGCCGACTACGCTCAGCGACTCGCCACCTTCTGCGTCTGGCTAAAGTAGCGACCTCCAAGTTGTAGGGCGCTGTTAACGGACTTGGGCGCGCCCTTGACTGTAGACACCACATGTATCATATCTTATCGTATTCTTGGATTCTAAACTTCCTTGTGGGCGTGAACCCTACTGTACAATATTTGAACCGGAACTTTTTTGGACTTTTGGGGGTTTTGAAAAGTACTTCGACTTTTTCCCGGTCCAACATTATTCCGAACACGGTTGTAAGCGCAACGGTAGGGTACAGTTGTGCCGTGGGACCCTCTGAAATCTACAAAATAGCCCAGATTTCGGTTCGGAACAGGTGGATTTCTACTAGGCACGGTTGGCAGATAATCACGATTATTACCTATTATTAGATTTCCGAAATCCGCCCCAAATTATTAGATTTTATTAGAAATTATTAGATATTAATGAGCCAATTCACCTACCCCCCCTGAAAGCGACTTGAGCTCGATTACACTCGATTACGCGTCGATTACACTGATGAAAGAGGGGGCGCCGAGTCACGGGAGGTGCCGCCGAAGTGGGATGGCGGAGTGTTGCAACGAGAGGAAGGGAAGACACTGAAGTTTGGAACGCTGAACATGACCTCGTTGGGGGGAAGGGCACACTTTTTGGACTGTGCCGCGGTAGACATCCTGGCGGTACAGGAGACGCTCTTGACCGAATGGGGTCAGAGGGAATTCGAGGACGGCGTCCGACAAAGCTGGAAGTCGCTGTGGGGGGAACCGTGTCGGGAACGGCTCGACCGGCAGGGTAAGGCGTCACCGTGGGTAGCGGAAGCCGGCGGAGCGGGTGTTGCAGTTTTTGCGAAGAAACCGGCGCCGGCCTTCGTGGTCGGGAAGCCATCACTGAGCCGAAGATGGGTGCACGTGGCCGTCGGAATTGGAAAAGGAAGCCAATTCTTGCATATATTCACTCTATATGCGAACTCTGGAGAAAAGGCTGCGTCGGAGAGGGAGAGGATCATTGCGGAGGTGCACCGGGAAGCATCGAGTCTCGGACGGGTGCCAGTGGTTGTGGCCGGGGACTTCAATGCAGAACCCTCGTCGTCGGCGGCGATGTCGAGCATGCTGCGGTCGGGATGGTACGACGCCGCGGAAATCTGCTCCGCTGGCGGTGCCCCGAAGACGTACGAGAAGACAGGCACGCGAGGCACACGCATCGACCACATCTTGTTGAACGACGTCGCGATGCAGGCACTCGTAGCGAGCGAGACCACCGTCGTCGTGGACGGGGAGGGGCAGCGGGTACCCAGTCACAAGATGGTAACGGTGGAGTTGGACATCGCCGCGTTCGCAGACACGTGTGAGAGGTATCGAATGCCGAGGTCACTGCGGCATATAAGCAAGGTGGACGAGGGGCGGACAGCGGCAAGGGCGGAAGAGTTGTTGGTGAAGAATCGCTTCGGCGATGCGGCACCAGGGAACGTGGAAGCACTCTGGCTGTCGGCGACGAAGGCGTGCGAGCAGTTTCTGATCGAGCTGGCAGAGGAACAGGGGCTGCTCGACGGGCCCGTTGCCGCCTATCGAGGAAGAGGTGAGACGAGGGTGCCCAAAAGGGCGCGGATTGCATCTGCGACGGACACCGGGACGGGCGCAGACACATATGCCTCGAGCAGAGTCCGGAAGGCGATGAACGGCCTCGACGCGTATATCCGAGGGTTGCAAGCTCTGAATGGGGAAGGACCTGGGTGCATGCCGAGGTCGCTGGAGAAGACGTGGCAGAACGTGGTGTCTGGTCTGGATTCTATGGCCGGACAATTACCGAAGGTGCGCAATTTGCCGCGGCGTCCACCGGACTTGAGCGTCGCCCAGACCGTCAGGCAGAAGCTGGAAGCGAGAAGCCGTTCACTGACGGCACAAGCGCGTAAAGGGAGGATTGCACAGCTGGAGAACAAGATGCAAAACCTCCACTGCGCGAACAAAGCGCAGTTGCTACCGTGGTGCAGGAAGAAGAGGGCGGATGGCCTGGTGGCGCTGAAGGTGGAGGGGCAGTACACGGCGAATGCGCGGCAGATCGATGCGGCGTTGCAGAAGGAGTGGGCGCCGGTTAACCGGATGTACGAGTGCAAACAGGAGCCAAGCTATGAAGCGTTCCGGACGGAGTATGCGGAGTACATCGAACATCGTCCGATGGAATGCCGAGATTTGACGGGCGAGGATCTGAGAAGCATTCTTGGAAAGAAGAGGGATGGCGGTGTCCCAGGTGTGGACGGATGGAACACAGCGGAGCTGAAGAAGCTGCCATTGCCGCTACTGAACGCCCTGGCAGCGGTGTTCAACGCGATAGAAGCGACCGGGACGTGGCCAGACGCGTTGTTGGAAGCCGCGGTCACACTGATCCCGAAGGACGAAACTCTTGACCCGCTGGCGTTGCGGCCGATCACCGTCACAAGTGCGATCTATCGCTTGTGGGCGAGTACGCGGCTCAGGGACGTCGTCCAGTGGCAGGAGAAATGGATAGCGAATAGCCAGCACGGGTTCAGGCCCAAACACGGAACCGTGGACGTGGTATTCGAAATCGCCTCGCAAATCGAAGAAGCGCTCTTGACGGGAAGGGAGCTATACGGCGTGGCCCTAGACTTTGCCAAGTGTTTTGACAAGGTGCCGCGAGACATCGTGTTGAAGCTGGTGGGGGAGCTGGGCCTCCATGAGAGAATCCTCGGGCCGCTGCGCGACATTTACGCGCGACTACGAAGGCGGTACAAGCTGCACATGGGAGTGGGAGGTGTCTTCTTCACCACCAATGGGATACTGCAGGGCTGCCCCCTGAGCGTGATCCTCATCAACGCGCTGCTGTCCATCGTGGTGCGCAGAGTGGACGACGTGGGGGGGGTGACGAGCGAATCCTTCGCGGACGACCTCACCCTCCTGTCGCGTCTCAAGGAAGCCTGCTTGCAGAACGCCTTGGTGGAAGTCGACAGATTTTGTTCGAACACCGGCATGTCGATCGGGATACCGAAGACGTTTGCTTTTGGGACGCCGAAGGCGTATGAAGCGAAGTTGAGGGTAGGCGGCGCACTTATCGCGACGAAGGAGGAGCTCACCATCGTAGGGTGTCTAGTCGGCACGAAGCGAACACGCAGGACAACGGACCTGCGCTACGACCAGCGTGCAGAGGAGGCCGAACGGTTGGGAGCTCTGCCGATCTCGATGACGCAGAGGTCGGGACTAGCGGCGATGGCAGTTTTACCGGCGGCGACATACGGCTCGGAGTTCGCGCTTCCGACGGTGCGGGGGCTGGGGAAGTTCACCGCAGCATTACTCAGAGGCGTCTGGGACCCGGTGAGGCTGCATCGGGCACAGGAGGCCGTGTTGGGCATTCTAAACAAGGCCCACGTGCTCGACCCCTACTCAGTGCTGCCGTATCGGTCGCTCGGTATGATTGCAGAAGTGTGCCGAAAGAGGCCGGTATGGAGGGCCCGCGTCGCAACAGTTCGAAGGGCGTATGGCAGCAGAATCCGCGCATGGGGACCGATCGGTATTGCGGCCGAGCATGCAAAAAAGCTCGGTATACGATGGACGGAAGATCTCGACGACGCCGAGGACGAGGCAGGGAATGTGCTGAGACTGGTGCGACAGAGTAAGGGGGAGCGAGGGCACACCCTGAGAAAGGCGATTCACGGCTGGCGACTAGGGGAGCTCGAGAAGAGGCGCACAAACTTCGGAGGGGTACGGGCGGGTGTCGACTACACCGCGACGAATGCCTACGGGCTGAAGGCGTCGACAACGCTGACGGCCGCGCGGGACGTTGCCGAGGTCGTAGCAGGGTCGGTGATGACGGAATCACATGCTGCCAAGCTGTGGGGAGGTGACGGGCTGTGCAGACGCTGTGACGAGGCGACGGAAGAAACTCTGGGCCACATTTGGTGGCAGTGCCGGGCGTATGAACGAATCCGAATGCAACAGCAGTATGCCGAAATTGTTGACGCAGATCGCTCGACTTGGCCTCCGTGCCTGCAAGAACACGGGATTCTGCCGAAGGGAAGTCGAATCAACATCGAAGTGCTGCACACATTCATGGCGGAAGTCATGCAAGAGAGACGACGGCTGGAGAGAGAAGGAAGAGACCGGGCAGTCGGCCACCCCTGGAGACAACTGCACCCTGACGACTGCCCCCCGCGCCGGCTGAATTTCGAAGCGATCGCTGGACCGGGGACCTTCACGGCGGTCGCAGGAGAGAGGTGGTTCCGGGCGCTGCAGTATTGGCTGGATGGGATGTGCTGGTCGGTAGCGGGTGACGTCTCGACGGCAGAGCTCGCAGTAGACAGGTGGGACGCCGCTGTGTATCCGTGCGAGAATGTTGGCGCGGATGCTGAAAACGATCGGGGAAGCGCTTGAGCGGAAAGGGGTGGGGCGCTTCTGCCGGGTAGAAAGCTGGAGAAGGTAGGTTCATTGAGAACGGTAGGGGCCCCCCATGCCTCACGGGCTACGAGATGAGGCCAATTTTCCGCGGCGGCGAGGAGACGATGGGAATCTTGGAGACGCAGCTGAAGGCGAGCCGGCATGCGTTCACCGGCGAGGCGTGGGGGATGGACCTTTTCCCGACGTACGGAAGAGAAAGGGCGGAGCGTGCGGCGAGATGGGCGGCCTTCGATGACGCTACGGAGAAGAGGAAAGGGAAGAAGTCGGCTGTCGTCGGAGGGGATCCGTGGCTCGTGCCGTCCCCGACACGAAAAGTGGGGTGAGCGGGTGTGCCCCGGGCACCAAAAGGTGAAGTGCGACGTGTGCAAGCGCCGGGGCAAGTCGGTGGCGTGGTGCTGCCAGGCCCATCACAGGGAGGGTGATGGCTCCGTAAAAATGTGTGCCGAGCACCGGAATGACGCAGTGCGCCACGTGTAAGACGACAGCGGAGTGCTGTCGCAACCATCACCACCGATGCCTCGACCATGGCATGCCGACGTGCGACGGCTGTAAGAAACACGCCGACCTGAGGAGTAGGAGACCCGGGCACTGCTGCAGGAAAGGGCACCACCGGGCGGCCGTGGCGAGAGGTGAAGAAACAACAACGGAGAAGAGGAAGGCGGAGCCGGAGGGTCCCGCGCCAGCGCCGAGACAGGCGAAACGTGAGAACGTGGTGCTCGTTCTGCCGGAAGCAGAGGAAGACGAGCGAGAACCCGCAACATCAACGCCGACATCAGCAGCGAAGGTCGGGAAGACGGCGCCAACGCCAGCGAAGAAGCGGCAATCAGACTCCGCGGCGGAGCCGGTACCGAAAAGACGCAAAGGACGCGTCGATGCGCCACGACCATCGCCCAGGCGCTGGGAAAAAGCAGAAATCGACGCGCAACCGATGAACCTCGACGAGCAATCGAAGAAGAAGCGAAGCACCAAACGCGCGCCTGAGCGCGACGATCAAGACGAGCTAAAGAGGCGAAAGCATGACACATCACGTGCGAAGAGAAAACCGCGCCGTCGGCGATGCAGATTATCGCCACAGATTCTTTGCATTCTAATCCTAACTACTACACTCGATTACACTCTACTACACTCGATTACACTATATTACACTTGATTACGCTCGATCAGGGGGTGGGTGAATTGGCTCAAATATTATTACCGGGTTCCTGAAATTATTAGATATTATTACCTGATTATTAGAAATTATTACCCATTATTAGATATTATTACCAGGTAATAATCCATTATTTCCTGACTTTCCCATGCATTCTCACAGCAAAAGTGCCCCTAAGAGTGGAAGGTGATCGTCACGGTGGGTGTTCGTGCGTCCAAACCATTCCTTTCACCCCGTTCGCAATTCCGTTTGTTGCTAAGTCGAAATGGAAGGATGCCAAAAGAGGTAGGAGAGGTTTGAGGCAAGATCCTGGCAGAGGACGATGATGTGGCACGTGGGCTCTACCCGCCAGAACCCGTATTATTAGGGCAGAATGGGGGTCTAACTCCATCAGGGAAACCTTCATTTGAGCACGAATCCCGTTCGCTGGGCATACAGTCCGTTGCATGTGGCCTTTGATGATCGGCATTCGCTGGAACCCGACCAAAGCAGACAATAAGATCCCGTGTCATTTCACGTTCATCTGCACGCGGAATGTACGGCCTGCTTGTGATCTTCTGCCGGTTCTTCGGACTGTCTTCTGCAAGCACCATAGTCACGTCCTGCCTTTTTCACCGCGGCTTACCCACAACCGCTTTGATGAAGCGCTGGGACTTGCGGTGATTAACCCCTTACGGACGGAGGGGGGGGGGGGGGGGGGTTAATTTTGGGAAAATGTACTTTTTCGGGAACTTCGGGCCGCAGTCAAAAATGGGTCGCAAACGGAGAGAATGGGGGCCTAGGGGTGCATTTTAATGATTTCGCAGCCGATCTTTCAAATGCGCACCTCAGAATTGAACGCGTACACATGCAGAGTGACACAGGAGACACATGGTCACAGGAGACACCTGGTCGGAAAAACCAGCACAAAATATCCGAACAACACCTAGAATTGTTGTCCAAAAATAACCGACAAACCCCTACAAACAAAAATATTCAGGCCAAAACACAATTGATGAACAGAACTACTAAAAATGGTGAAGAAGAGTGTGCGCTTTGCCGAAGACATGTCGGAGGAGCCAGACACCTCCTCCGCGTCGGACACAAGTGAATCGGATGATTCCTTGAACCCGGAAGAGCTTCAGGTGATGACGATGATCGCCGCGGGATTATTCGACCCAGTTCAGTTTAGCAGCTGGATGGTAGTAGATTCCTCAAGCTCTTGGGATGCACAGCGCAGCAAGCGAGAGTTTCGGGCCCTCCCTGGGGTGAGGATGGAACTGCGAAACGAGCAGAAGGGGGTAGAGTGTGGCTACCTTTGTGCTTGGCGGGCCTCGCGTTGGAAGACAACACAGACGACTGTCTTGCCCGCGGCCAAGACTATGCTTGACTTCGCGAAAGAAGAGTTCGCCGCGAATGCGCGCAGCATCGGTTCTCTGAGAGCCCTGGACTGCTTTGAGGTGCAGCATTTTTGCCAGGCAAAGGACATTGGCTTTTTCATTACTGCCAGCGTCCTGCGGGCAGCAGGGCTCTGGGGACACACGGCCAGACTGCCGATGCACTACGCCCCTCCAACATTGTGTACCTAAGCCACCCCAATGGAGGGGACACAACGGGGCACTTCATCGCATTTCTGCTGGCATCTCCTGAGGGAACACCGAAGAAATCTGCTGCCAAGCCCACATCAAAGTCCTCGAAGGCTGCAACCAAGCCCTCCCAGGCAGTCACGGCACAAAATGCTTCTCCCAAACCCGCAACCAAACCCTCGAAGGCTGCAGCAAAACCCTCTCCCAAAACCACGACAAAAGCTTCTGGTGCAAAGTCGGCCAGCGCTCCGAAGCCTGACAACCTCGAGGAGGGTTCGAAAGCTTGGTCTGAAACAGTCAAGATCGTGGAAGCAATTCCGTTTCAGGAAAAGCAAGCAAGCCGGTCTTCAAGTTGACCTTCCCCAGAACGCTTCCCCCGGAAAGATATCCTCACCTTTTTTTACTGAAGAGGTGTTGGCGAAGATTGTAGCCCAAAGTGCAATCTATGCACGTCAAAAGGCCGAGCGGCAGGGTAAGAAAAATACTTTTGAGGCTCCTGACACGGCTGAAACTAAGGTGTGGCTTGCCCTCGCGCTTGCTATGGGGCTCACCGTGAAGGGGGACCTGAAAAACTACTGGTCCACTGACTTGGTAGAGCATTCTCCGCTGTTCGGAAGCGCCATGCCTCGCGATCGATGGTTGCAAATTTACTACAACCTGCATTTCACAGACGACGCGGTGCCAGATGCAGACCGCCTGAAAAAGATCCGCAATGTCTTCGACATGGTATCGGAAAGGTGGGCGGCGGTGCTCAACCCATCGCAGCACCTCAGCTTTGACGAAAGCATTATTCGGCAAAAGGGGCGCCTCTCCTTCAAGCAGTACCTGCCAGCAAAGCGCCACCGCTTTGGCATCAAAGCCTTCGTCTTAGCCGAGGCTTCAAGTGGCTACGTGCTGCGGGTTTCAATTTACACCGGCAAAGAACAAGGACAGGCATCAGAACCAGGGATCAGCGTTTGTGAGCGGGAAATATATTCCCTTGTCCGCTGGTACGCACAACGCGGACATTGGCTCTATTTCGATAACTACTACACCAGTGTCCCCTTGATGAACCGTCTTTTTTCGTTGGGGTTTCACGCATGCGGAACGGTCAGATCCAACCGGAAGGGGCTTCCAGTCTTGCACCAAGTAGAGAAGAAGTCCACGCTTCCTGTTGGGGAAACCACTACCACAGTGGAGCGCAAAATCTCCAACAAGGAGACACGCAAGGTGGAGAAGCCGGATATCGTCAGCTCGTACAACACGTACATGGGCGGCGTCGACATGGGCGATCAGCTCATGGCGAGTTGCGGGCGACTCATGAAGGGCCGGCGTTGGTACCTCAAACTTTTTTTCTACTTAGTCGAGGTCTCCACTGTGAATGCCTACATCGTGTGGAAAATGCTGAGCACTGACAAGAAAGGAAGAACACCTTCACTTCCCGATTTCAAGCGCAAGCTGGTGATGGAGCTCCTTTCCGCCGAAAAGGACTGCCCAACAGAGTGCTCTACAGAGACGGGACCCCCTTCCAAAAAAACGATACCGCCACCCTCACCTTCGCCCCAATCTGCTCGCAAGACAGAAAAGCAGAAGCACGGCGTTGATCACAGGTTGAACGGGCTATTTCACAACCTCGTCAAGCTGGATCAGCAGCGACGGTGCATATGCCACGTGCAGCGCAAAGGTGCGCTTTACAAATGCGAGCAGTGTGATGTCCCTCTTTGCCCTGTGCCGTGTTTCGGAAGGTACCACACCATGGCGCAACATCTCTTCGATGACCCAACCATGCAAGGCACCGTTGACCGTTTGAAGGACCCCAACGGCCGGCACTTCAAGAGAGGGAGGGATCGTACACTGTCGGCTGGCCACAGAATCAGCAAAGTTGCAAAGAAGTAGTGGAATCAGAGACCCTTTCTTCCCGTCGCTGCACCAAATCAAATGATCATCTCTTCGCATGCCCGTTTTTCCTTGTCCGCCTTTGAGCTTTCACCCCCGTCTTTTGCTACTGTCCCATGCTGGCTGGGTCCCAGGTTTCGCGGTGGCATCTGTTCGTCACTCGGGCAACAGTTTTGTCAGATGAAGGGCGCATTTGAAAGATCTGTGACGTATCTTTCCAAAGAAGCAAACATCGACCACTTTGACCAACATGCACTGGCTGGGTGTGGCTTGGGTCCCTGGCACGTGCCAGAGCTTGGGTTCTGTAATGGGCACAGGCAAGAACTCGAAAACCCCCAATTTCTGGCCAGCCCCCAAGTTTTGCAGTGGCATCCGCTTGGCAGCTCGGGCAGCAGTTTTGTCCGATGAAGGGTGCTTTTGAAAGATTTGTGACGTATCTTTCCAAAGAAGCAAACATGGATCACTTTCGTTGTGTCTTCATAGGCGAGATGATCTCCGCAACCTTTTTTGATTTGTCGACATATATATATGTCTCCCGTCCGTAAGGGGCTAATAATATCTAATAAAATCTAATCGAATCTAATAATAATTATTACATGCCAACCGTGACTAGGACACTAGTCATTTTGACTAGTGCACTAGTCATTTTTACTAGTGCACTAGTCATTTTTACTAGTGTTTTTACTAGTGCACTAGTCATTTTACTAGTGCACTAGTCATGCTTTTTCACTAGTAAAATGACTAGTCGAAACACCTTTTTCACTTTTACTAGTGCACCGTGTGGTTAATAATTTATTAGATCTAATAATACGTAATAATCAGGCTAATAATATCTAATAAAATCTACTCAAATCGAATAATAATTAATACACGCCAACCGTGGAAATTCCTTCATAAATTCATCCCCCTCAGTAGCTGCTTGCGAGGTACGCTCGTTCCCTTATTAACTTGCAGTTCACGGCGGCTAAGGAACAAAGCGGCAGTCCTTTCGCTGCCATGTCGCATCGAGAAACGGCTGGTAGGGTGTACGTTGTGGCTCCACAACTTAGTGCTCGAGGGGAAGAGGTTTACTAGTAATCCACCCGAAGGCTATCGTAGAACATCGTAAAAGGAGAAGGAGCATTGATTGCAAAGTGATTGAAAGGACCAAACGCCTCGGGGAGAAGAACCTGTTGTAACTCATGGACCTTATTGTTCCTGACGACATTCAGATTGACGGCGGGCTGACCAGTACCCATTCATCCAGCGGGGTTTCCGCCAAGAGAACGGTGCGCTCGTCTCCCAGTTCCGCCTCTAACTTAGAGGTGGCGGAATCGACCATACGGAGACGAAGCTCACGGACCGCCACGCTATAGATACGAATTTCCCCTGTACTACTTGAGTTGCTCTCTCCCGGCGGTGCACGCACGTAGAACGATAACTCTGACGGTGTCCCTTCGGGTACGGACGCCCAGCGAATGGTTCCAGGTCTGCTTCTGAGGCTCCCCTTGCCTTCGTAGTAAATGTTCGTGTCGATGCTGAACGGTACTACGTTTTGGGGCGGGTTGTCATAACTCTCGAACCAAAAAGGAGGAGGCGTAGCCGGGAGGTAGGGACAGCTGTGTACACAGGGGTAGGGGCAGGGGTAGGTGGGGCAGGGGTACGCGGGGCAGGGGTAGGTGGGGCAGGGGTACGTGGGGCAGGGGTAGGCGGGGCAGGGGTACGTGGGGCAGGGGTACGTGGGGCAGGGGTAGGGGGCAGGGGTACGTGGGGCAGGGGTAGGCGGGGCAGGGGTACGGGGCAGGGGTAGGTGGGGCAGGGGTACGTGGGCAGGGGTAGGTGGGGCAGGGGTACGGGGCAGGGGTACGTGGGGCAGGGGTAGGTGCAGGGGTAGGTGCAGGGGTAGGTGCGGCTGTTGCTGGAGCGGAGGTAAACGAGCAGACCGCATTGAAGTAACCTGAACCTGGCACCCATTTGCTGTGTCGGGGTCACACTTGATGTAAGCATCTGAGAAGTACGCGTTGTCGGTGGGTCGGCTGCTGCATTTAAACAGACACTCGGTTCCAGCGGGAACCTTCGACTGACACGGAGCGAGGACACCCTCGATCAGAGGGTCGATGGCGGCGTTGTTGCCATTAGTTCCGGGAAGGTGGCAGACTAAGCCGTCGGTACAATGAAACGCGGGGTTCCACTGCATGGTTCCGTCGGAGGCTTCGCCGCAGGTCAGCAGCCCGACAGATTGGTGCCCTTCCTTGCACTCTCGATGACATATGGCGCCAGCAGACACATCCTTGCAATCGGCCACCGATGACGCGACGACGTTCTCGAACTGTGGAGTACTAGCGCATGTTTTGCTGCCTTTGATTACAGAGATATCGAAGAACCAAGTGGAGTCAGCGCCCATCGAGCAAGGCTGCGTTGCGGTATCGCTCGGATCCAAATTAATATCGGTGTCGGTTGTCCAAGTCTCGTATCTTCCCGACTCTGCTTCTGGAACAACCACCAAGTACCACGTTTTGAGAGCAGCATCCTCGTAGCAATACGCTGGAGAATCTTCTCCAGCCACAGCCACTGCATGATTGTCCGGGTCCCCCTCCTCGGGTGACGGGTCGCCCTTGAAGCATGTGATGGTGCTGTCGGCAAAGACTCCGTGATTCCCGTGGCTATCTTCCAATGCGAGACACGCGGCTGTCTTGATAGTCTCCGTGAAGTCGTCCACTGTCTTCTCAGCCGGAGAAGACAAGTCCACCTCACAAAAGTCTGTGAACTCCGCGGTCAGTACGTTGCCGTCAGGGGCCTTTATGTGCGCCTTCCCTGGAACCGAGCCAGCTGCCACGGGTGCATCATGGTACGAAAGAGTTCAGCTGTGAAGGGCTTGTCGCCGTGCACACAATCGAAATATGCGCTTCGGTCAGCCCGGCCAGCAGCAGCACAAGCCCAGGCATTCGCTGCATTTCAACTTTCTTTGTTGTCCTGAAGTATACTTGGGTTCCTGTTGCGTGGGGGATGTTGCAAGAACGTGCTTGGAGTTGATATGTGCTCAACCAGTCACACATGTCCTCCCGGTGCGGGCATGTGAACGTGAACAGGACTGGCCTTGAGAAGCCTTACTGTGAGAAACCTTTCTGAACTGGACTGGTGTTAGAGGCCTTTGTGAGTCGACTTTACTGCATGGGGGCCAACATGCATGCGGAACGAGTTCGCACCCCGACGTTCGCACAATGGTGAACAGATGGCTCAGGCCCAGTCAGAGTAGTAAAGTGGTCGACTGGTGTTTGACATTCAAAAGTGGTAGAATGGGGTGGCCGGCTACATTGGACGAGCACACTTTTCCACAAAACTTCCCAGAAATTCCCAGAAATTCGTTCTCTTTCACGCTTTTTCACGTTTTTTCGTCGTCTTGTTGCGTTTTTTCACATCGTTTCACACTGGTTCAGGTCTTTTCGCAAGCCTTCTCAGTCTTACACAGACGTTCATACCGGGTTGTGTGACAGTTTTCTACGATGTGCTGCATGGATTTGCTCCAAAATCGTCCCCTTTAACACATGTGACCTCACGTCATTCCAGGTCGCTAACGTAGTCTACCAGCGGCCGATAGTTCTCTTCATCCTCACCCGGACCGGCAGCCCTACGTACGTTGCGGATCGGAAGTGATCAACCAGACGAATCGGCAATTATGCCCGCTCACTACGGCGAGACGTAATACGACTACGTCCCTGGGGTTTTTCGAGCAAGCTGCGCGGAGCAGTGGTGTCAAGGGCTCGGTAGCCCGGCTGATAGCCCAGCGCGAGACGAAGGTGACCACCTGGAGGTACGAACCTCACCAGAACCTCAGCGCCAGCACAGCGACCTCACCGACTCGTCTTCAACCGCATCCGCAACCACATCCACGGCCGAACGAGGAGCTTCTTCATCTCAAAGAGTGTCAACGCCACTCTTTCTATAACGTACACATACATACAAAAGGTGTCACGGGATAAGCCGGCAGCCGCTGCTTAACGGCTTATCCTGAGATTACCCCCTCAGGTGACGCCATACTTCAACCTTCGTTTCGTTTCAAAATGAAGACTGGAGTCTTCTGAAATGAAGACGGGGCTTGGTCAAATCTCGCTCAGATGTTGGATGGTGTCCTGTTACGTTTCGGGTGAAGCTACGGGCCTACTACGAGAAAGCCGTCAGCGACGTGGTTTTCCCTGGCACGGCATGTGCCGCAATTCTGAAGGTGGTGATCACTAAATAAATATTCCGAGGAAGCGCATAACAAGTGCCAAGCTACTCTACCACGAATCACGTTAGGCGACGTCAACAAATATGCGCTGCGCTACGAAGCAAATGAGGTTTGCTGGCGGGGTATGTCAGGGGGTGTCGTGCGGTCGGACAAGGCGATGCCGGATGGTCGTCGATGCCAAGTGACGCCTGCGGTGCGGACAAGCAAGCTTGTTACCATAAAAAAAGAACCCCTGTTCCTTCGCTCAGTTTCCCACTGTTTCACAGTTTCTCCAAAATGTTGTTCTCCGTCGCACTTCTTCCCATTTCCCCAGTTTCGGGCTGGTGTTCACGTTGGTAGGGAGTCTATAGCCCCCAGAAAACTGGAAAAGTATTCAAAAAACTTCCAAAATCTTCCCAAAATTTCCCAAGATTTCGTCGTCTTGTTGCGTTAGTGGGGAGTCATTTGCAAGCAAATGAGTACCACACTAACAACAAGATTTCCCAGAATTTCGGTCCCTTTCACGCTTTTTCACGCTTTTTCGTCGTCTTGTTGCGTTAGTGGGGAGTCATTTGCAAGCAAATGAGTACCACACTATGCCAGCTTTTCGCTACGTGACTCCAGAAGGGTCACTTTTTCCGCGCTTTCGGCGCGGCGCAACTCTAGTCGGTTGCAACTGTTCTTGGAAACTACTGACGATTTCATAATCCGAAAAGGAATCGGAATCTTCGCTTTCTCGTTTGCGCCGGTAGGCACGCCGCGATGCGGAGGACGCGAGTAGCCGGGAAGAGCCGGCGGGAGGGCGCGATCGTTGTGTGACCCGTGGAGGGTCGGAACCAGAATCAGTAAAAGGGCCCGAGTCAGGGCCTGCCATCGAAGAGGGCCGGGCGGGGCCGGGTGGGCGCGGTGTGTTCGGGCCGGCGAGGCCAGTGCCGTCGTCGCCGAGATCGGCGCGTCGTCGTCGTCGTGCGCGCAGCGCGGCTGCGGGAGAGGCCGTGGGGGTGCATGGCGCGGGTCGCTTCCTGCCTGCTGGCGGGGGGGCGCGCTTCGGGGGCGACTTCGTCGTCCGCCTCCTCCGGCCACGGCTGGTAGGTGTTCCAGGTGGGGACGGCGCGCGCCGCTTCCGGCCTGTGAGGCCGTCGCTCTCGCCTAGGCTGCGACCGCCACCGCCGCCGCCGCCGCGATCCCCGCCGCGACCGCTGCCGCGACCGCCGCCGCGTGCGCGGCCGCGACCAGTGCCGCGGCCGCCGCCACCGTCTCCGTCACTGTCGTCTCCGCCGCCTCGGCCGCCGCGGCCGCGGCCACGGCCGCGGCCGCCATGACCACCGCCACCCCCGTCGCCACTGCTGCTGTCGCGGCCAGCACCACCCCTGTGATGCCCCCGTCCGCAGCACGCGTCGGCGTTCGGGCAGGTCCCGCATCGCGTCAGCCGATGCGCCCGGCAGCACTGAATGCGCAGGCCGTCGTCAGGGCGGTGGTGCACCTGGCAGCACTGGTCAACTACAAGGCTGTAGTTTCTTCGCATGCCAGTGCACACCGCGCACTTCTGCTTCGCGCAGGCATCGCAGACCGACTGCGTGCGGAGCAGAGGGTCCGCCTGCGCAGCCGGTACAAGCACGGGAAGGCGCGGGCGTTGCGGCAGAGGGGTGGGCACGTCCCAGCGCAGCGAACGCTGTGCCCGCCGCGCCGCGTCGTACTGCGGGAACACGTCCCCGCCCCAGTTCTTCCCGTCCCCGGCAGCTGCCCGCGGAAAGCTCGTCTCCAGCACCCCGTGCGTCTCCTCGCCCCCGGCGAAGCGTGGGCGAGGTGTCAATCCCCCCCACAGCATCGGCGCCCCCAGGGTCCTCATCGAGCCCACCCGGACCTTCCGCTCGGCAGGCAACGGCGACGGCAGCTGCAGGTCCTGGCACAGGCGGCACAATGTCGACAGCATCGTCCAGAGGGTCTTCCCCCTCTGGTTGGCGGCGAGCCTTCGTATTCCCGGGGGGGCAGGGACGTCGACCCCGGTGTGGACCTCGAAGTCCACTGCCAGCTCAACGCACGACACCTCGCCTGCGTTGGTCCACCTCAGTGCCGACAGCCAGCCCTTGAGCGCCCGCATCGCACGGCCGCCGTACGGCCATCTCGGCGGCTCATCCGGAAGGCGGTCGAAGTCGAACAGGTGTTGCACCGCCGGCAGCGGCGCAGCTGCGTGCCAGGGGTGCATCGGTTGCACTGCGGAGAGGCGGCGTCGCTCCGCCTCCACGCGTGCAGTGTACACCGCCGCCATGAGGCGGTGAAGGGCCGCGACCTCCACCCGCATTCCTTCGACAATAACCCCATGCACACGCGTGCAAGACGGCCACCTCGCCCGGTCCGCCCGCAGGAGTTCGGCGAAGCAAGGACGGCCGCGAATCTCGTCGTAGGCGGGGCACTCCCACCACAGGTGATCCGCTGTGTCCTGGACGCCCAGGTCGCAGTCCCTGCAGCCGCGGTCCAGCGGCGGACGCTGAGGTTCCGAAGAGGAGGATTCGGAGACGTGCTCGTCAAAGCTGCCGGTCGTATCAGAGGCGGTCGACGACACGGACGCCGAGGAGCTCGGCGACCCGTCTGTCCCGGCCGCCCCTCCGTTCGCACGCGCATTCCGTCCCCACCGCGCAGCGAGGAACACACCCCCGGACAGAATCACCGCCAGCGCACGTTTCTCGCCAGCGTCAGCCGTCGCTAGGCGCAGCTCGTTCGTACGCCTGCAGTCCACCCCTGCCTGCACGCCGTCGTAAGACGGCCGTTGCCTCGCAAGCTGCGTCCAGGTCGTCTGCCGTAGCCGTGCCCGGATGGCGTGGTGCCTCTCGCCCCTCTCCATGTCGAGAAGCCGGCGGCCCTCGAGCGCCGCGGTCGCAAAGTCGTGGCCTTCGAAATCGATGCCCGCGACCGTGAAACCGTCAGAGATGGCGATCCCGACAGGTCCCAGGCGCGCCTTCGGCAACAACACACCGTGCCGGCTGTAAAGCCGGGCGATGTTCAGCATGCGGGCGTGTACGCGGGGGAGCCTCTCGCACGTGTCGAAAAGCGAGCACAGGATCCTGTACGGCCGAGCCAACAGTGGGTCCATTCGGTGGGCTTTCGCCAGGATGGCCAGCACCGCCGTCACATTCCTCGACGGATGCTTCGTCCCGAAAGCTCCCTTCACTACCCGCGACCGCAGCCCCCTGAGGCACGTCTGCGTGTACCCCTCGTACGAGCACCCCGCCAGCACGCTTCCGAGGACATTGGAGCTCGCCACCTCGCAGCGGACATCGAATGGAAGGCGCGAGGTGCTCAGCCTGTCCAGCAATGCGTTATGGGCCTTCAGACGCGCGTCGTTGGTACGTTCCGCCTGAACGCTCGCGACACTCGTACGCACACCGAGGATCTTCGCCGCCGTCGCTGTCGGTATCGTCTCGTCGCCGACTGCCAGCACGCTCGTATAGGGCCGCCGCCGACGCTGCCGCACCGTGCCCGCGGGGATCCCCATCGCCAGTGTCTTCGTCATGTTCAGCCGCATCCCTGTCAGGGCGCAGAACTGTGCGATGACGTCGACCGCCTGCTGCAGCTCGGACTCCACGGACGCGAAGAGCGTGGCATCATCCGCCAGCGACTCCGACGAAACCTCCGGTACGCGCGCCGACACCGCTCGGAGCACTATCGACAGCAAGGCGTTGATGAGGATCACCGAAAGTGGGCACCCCTGCAAGATACCGTTGGTGACCTCAAACTCGGAACCCACGCCCAGCGGCAGCTTAAACCGGCGCTTCATCCCACGGTACATGGCGCGCAGGGGGCGCAGGATGCGCGCGTCGAGGCCCATCCCTTCGGCAAGCCGGAGAACGATCCCCTGCGGTACCCGGTCGAAGCACTTCGCGAAATCGAGTGCGACCATGTACAGCGACTTCGACTCGTCGAGCAGCGTCTCCTCGATCAGCGTCGTCAGCTCCATGAGGACGTCGTCCGTCCGATGCCCTCTGCGGAAGCCGTGCTGCGACGGAAGAATCCAGCCGTCCTGCCACTCCATGACGTCTTGCAAACGCCTGCAGGCCCATAACCGATAGACGCAGCTCGTCACGGTGATTGGCCGCAAGTTGGTCGGCGAGGTGTCGTCGGTCTTTGGTATGAGCGACACCAACGACGTCAGCATACCCTTCGGCCACTCCCCTCGCTCCTCCACCAGATTGAAAAGCGTCGCGAACCCGTCCAGCAGCTCGTCGGGCAGGGCCTTCAGTTCGTCCAAACGCCAGCCGTCCACCCCACACGCCGTAGTCTTCTTCTTCCGCTTGTTGAGAACATCCCGTAGCTCCCTCCCGGTCACATCCCGCAGGTCCATCTGGCGGCGGGGAATAAAACCCTCGAAGGCCCTGCGGAACGCCTCGTACTCGGGCTCTGGGCGTCCTTCCCCGTACATGCGCAGGATCGGGTCCCACGCCTCCTGCAGCACCTCGTCCATCTCCTCGACGTTGGCGGTGAGTCTCCCGTCCGCTGTCCGCACCGCATCGGCCGCCTGCCCCGGACCCCCCCGCAGCATCGACACAAGCGCCCGGCGATCCGTCCCAAACATCGTCAGCTGCCTCTCCTGTTGCTGCCTCTTCCGTACCCTCGCCGCAGCCGCGTTGAATCTCGCACTGCGCAGTCGTACGTCGTGCAAGTAAACGCGGGCGACCTCTGCGCTCGGCGGGTCGGAGGGGGGCGGCTCGCCGACCCCGCCGCCACGGATCACGGCGAGACAGCGCAGCCAGCACAAGCGGAGTTCTTGGGGCACCTGGAATGGTCCGGACGCTTCTAGGCGAGCTCGCTGGTAGACGTAGTGCTCCAGACGCCGGATCGCATTCCCGTGCCTCAGCTCCGTCTCGCACGCCACGCCCCGGTCCGGCGTACTCCTCGCCGCAACGCGAGTCATCTTCAGCTCCGAGTTACCGCGGCCGGTGTGCGCACGTCTCTCACAGGCAGGCATCCCGCTGCGGTCTAGCAGGTACTGCTCGCACAGAGCGGAGAGCGCCATCCACGCCCCTTCGACGTCCCCCTCGCGGGCGGCGGCGCACACGGCATCCAGCCTCGGGACCTCGACGACCCTACCTGCCGGCTTCACGGGTATCGCTCGCGGCACGTTGAACCTCCATGTCTGCTGTTCGAACGCCTGCACCGCGAGTCGAATCCGGACGCAGCGGTGGCCCCTCACGCTCCCTACCCCGATCGTCTCGCATGCAACAAAGGCGGACGCGGCCGCGCGGTTCATCAGGGCGTAGTCGATGCGCGTGCCGGACGTGTTCGTGCCCGTGTAGGTGTTGGGCGGTCGTCCTCCCTCGCACGCCGCCTGCAGCTGCGCTGCGTCCGTCCACCCGTTGCTGAGGGCATGCCGAAGCGCCGGCGACCGCTCAACGTCCGTGTTGAAGTCGCCCATCACGACCGCCGGGGCCTGCCCCACCATGGCCTGCGCCTCGAAGAGGACCGTCTGCAGGAGCCGCTCCCGGGACGCCGCTGCCGTGTTCCCCGATGGGGCGTAGACGGCAAAGAAGTGTACGAACATCCGTCCGACCCCCGTCGCGATCATCGTGTGGATGACCCGGTTGCGCACTTCCTGCAGCGATTCGTTGGGCAGCAGGTGGGCCACCCCCGGCTGCCTGGCAAGCACAACGACTCCTCCCCCCTTCTGCCCGGAATGCGGGTTTCCGTGCGGACAGTGCTTGCTGCGCTTCGGCGGTTGCGGCGGCCCCCACAGCGTCTTCCACCTCGACCCGTCGACGGCGCACGGTCTCGCGAGATAGTCCGTCGCCTGCGCCTGCTGCAACTCGCCCATCGACGTCTCCAGCACCGCAATCGCGTCTGCGGGCGCCATCGCCCGCACCTCGTCAATGTGCAGGGCCAGCGAGCCAACATTGACTGCAGCAAGAGTGAGATCGCGCGGGGGACCAGGGTTCGGGTGGACGTCCCCGCACCTCAAGAGCCGTTCCCCCGCGGCGTACGCATACTCACGGGCGTCGTGCTTCGACGGTAGCCACGCACATTCAACACGCTCACGCCGCAAGGCAACCCGGGAACCCACGCCCCGCGCGCGGTGCTGCATACGCGCGGTAACGTACCGGGCTGCGCCGGCCGGTCGACGGCGACGTCCGCGGCGGAAAGCCGCCGCGGCGGTCGAGGCGAGCGCTCGGCGCCCGGGGCCAGGGTTGGGATGCACATCCCCACATCGCATCAAGCGGGCTCCCGCAGCATCGCCGTCCGCGCGGGCGTCGTGGCTTGACGGCAGTCAGGCGCGCGAGCACGTGACACACACGCTGGCGCCGCACTCTTCGCACCTCCTCTGCATGCGGCCCTTCTGGATCGTCTTCTGACAATCGCCGCATTTAAACTCCGCTGGAGCCCGCACCCCATCGGACAGCTCGTGCCGGTGACCGGCCTTCTCACCCTCGACCGGCTCCTTCAGACGCTGGCGCGGGGGGGACAGCATCTCGACCACACCGGCCACAGCTCGCTGGATTAGCGACTGTCCCGCTTCCGCCGGCTGTGTCACCTCCTCGTGCTTCCGCTTGTTGGACGGAGCCGGCTCCGGATCCGTATGAACTTCGGCGGCGGGCAGCTTCATGCGCCGTCTCTGGCCGGGCGTCGTCGGGAGGGAGGAGGCGAGGCGCTTAGAACGCGGCCGCGGCATCTCGCCCTTGTCGTAGTCGTTGACGACAATGAAGGGCGACCCTTCCCTTTCGATGACGCGGAACGGCGGGCCGCCATCCCCCGTCACCACGCACGTCCGCGATCCGCTTCTCACGAAGGATGTCGTGACCGTCGCAGCCCAGCCTGCGAGCCTGAGCAGCATCTCGACGTCGGCCTCGTGTTCTCGCGCCCTGGCACCGGACACGAGGTACCGCAGTTTCGTTTCGAGCGGGGGCGCCGCGTGCTCACCAGCAGCCGCCCGCACGCGCGCCAGCATCCCCGACCCGCGCGCCCGCAGCAGAAGACGCCTTCCACCAAGAACGACACCGCCCCCGGCCTCGCCGCACTTCTTCAACAACGCCAACGCGGTCTCCCGCGTCACGTCCGCATTTAATGCGACGACCGGCGTGGCGTCGCGCGCTTCCTTCCCGACTGGTCGCCAGAAGCAGCCATCCCTACCCGACCCCTGCAGGATGGCGTCCACGTGTCCCGCAGGTACGCGAACCAGGAGCTCTCGGCGGCCCTGCTGCGACGTCACGCCCCACATGGAGGCCGCTTCGAGGCGCGTCTGCGCCGAAGTCGCCTTCACCGCCCGGCGGCAGAGCCGCGTCATCGCCGCGTGCGGGTCCTTCTCCACGCATGCCCACGTCTCTGCCGTCGCGTGCTTGCGTGCCACGGTGAGGACGAGCACCGCCGTGGCAGCGCCGGGCTTCTGTTCGCCTTCTGTCGCCGCCTGCCGGACCTTCCCTACCTTCCCGGCCTGCCGAACGTCCCCGTGCGTCCACAGGTGCATCCGCTGCACCACGCCTGTTTCCATGAGGACGTGGCGCGCCTCGCTCTTCTCGAACGGCTGTCGGCACAACACCGCGTACCGAACCTCCTCTGTCGCCAGCGCCGCAGCATCGACCGCCACGCCCATCGCCGTCTCGGCCTCATCGACGCTGGGTGCGACCCAGAGCCCCTCCTTCTTCGCCTCGAATGAGCACGACTCGAGGATCGGCACGTTCCAGTCGAAACTGTGCACGCCGCACACGGTCGCCTTGCGTCTGACGACGTCTACCCACTGCTGATGTTGCCGCTGCTGCGGTTGCTCTTGTTGTTGCGGTCGGTTCCGCCGTTGCTGTTGCGGTTGCTGTTGCTGCTGTGGCTGTTGTTGCTGCTGTTGCGGTTGCTGGTGCTGTTGCTGCTGCTGTTGTTGCTGTTGCGGTTGCTTCTGTTGCTGTCGCTGCTGTTGTTGTGGTTGCTGTTGTGCCTGTTGCCGCGGTTGCCGTTGTTGTTGTGGCTGTCGCTGCTGTTGCTGGTGCGGTTGCTGTTGCTGTTGTTGCTGTTGCTGCTGGTGCGGTTGCTGTTGCTGCTGCTGTTGCTGTCGTTGCTGTTGCTGCTGGTGCGGTTGCTGTTGCTGTTGCTGTTGTTGCTGGTGCGGTCGCTGTTGCTGTTGTTGCTGTTGCGGTGCCCCTTCACGATCCTCGCCTTGGTACTTCGGCCGTCCTTGCGACAGCGCCGGTTCCCCCTGGCTCGTCTCGTCCCGCTGCTCCGCCTCCAGGAGGCTGATAGCCGCCTCCAGGAGCGTCAGCGCCACCCCTCGCTCCTTCTGGCCTCGAGCCGCCGCTGCTGCCCGGCTGGCCCGCTCCGCTGCTTCTCCGAGGCGGTCGAGCATCGACGATGGCGCCGCCGAAAGCGCCGCCATCGCCGTGATGTGTTCCCCCCGCTCCCTTGCCAGTCTCCCCCACATCTTTGCAGTCCAATAAAGTACAGAAACTTTCACGCTTTTTCACGCTTTTTCGTCTTGTTGCGTTAGTGGGGAGTCATTTGCACTACGCTTTTTCGTCGTCTTGTTGCGAAGGTGAGAGACGCGCGCGTCTCTCACCTTCTCGGCGAGTTTACCCTGACATCCTATCAGGCCTTCCATCATGTGCATGAGGTCCGCCCCTACAGGTGGGCTTGGTCTCCCCCATACTTCCTTGTACGGCCCTTCAGCCATAAGGCGTGTTCCTATCCTTTTTGCTTTCTCCCATCGTCGCTTTCTCATCCGATCGGTTTGCATGCTGGCCGGTCCGTTCTCCCCGTCGGCGGCAATGGCCTGCAGTTGCCTCAGGAGACGTGAGGTTGAGCGTTCTTCTACGCTGGCCGCCACTCCGGTTCGTCTCCCCTGCGGTGCTGCGGTTGGTCGACTTTGGATCTTCGTTTCTCTCGTCCGGCCTGTAAACTTCTTCTCCAACTTCTCGGACCTTCTCGCCAGATACTCCTCCGCAGGTCCCGACGCCAGTCTCCACGTCTCCTCCACCGCCTTCCTGGCCAAGGCCCGCGCAAGCTTATCTCTCGTCTTTGCCAGCGTCTCCTCGGCGAGCGATCTCTCATCTTCCTCGCTCAGGTTTGGCATTCTTCTAGGAAAAGCCGCCGGCCCCACCATTGTTCTTTGCCGGTCCTGGAACCTTTCCAGATTCATTCGGACGACAATCGCGTGGTGCGTTGGTATCGGCTTGACCTCCACGACCTCTACGCTTTCGACTGCTTGCATGGCAGCCTCGTTGGCTAAAACGAGGTCTATCCGCGTTCCTCCCTCTGCCTGCCAGCATGTTTTTGCTGGCGACGTCCCGTTTCGCATGGCGACATGGTGAGCCACGTCGGTCCACTGCCCAATCGAAGTCGCGGCTCGCAGGGTCCGCGATGTTTCCACTGTCGTGTTGAAGTCGCCTAGGATAAGGGTGGGGACGCTGCCGAGAGCAGAAGCGGCTTCGAACACCCTCTCGAACAAGCTCTCTCTCGACTCCTGTTTGCCGGCATGCCCGTATACTGTCATCATGTGTAGCATGTTCCTTCCTCCTCCAATTGGTGTGGCCACGTGGTGCCATCTTCCTGTATCCCACAACGTCCTTTCCAGCTCATGGTCTTTTCCAGGAATCCAAACCTTTCCTTCCCCCGCTCGGATATAAAACCCCACCCCGCCAGGTGCGGTCTGCGTCCCGCCTCTCGCCGCTTTGGTCGTCGGTTGTGGCTTCGCCGTGCACAGCCGTCCCCCCAATTCCTTTCGGACAAGTTGCTCATACACTTTTGCCGACGGTGCATCCAGCCGAAGTTCTTGCATCGCTATGAAGTCCGCGTCAAGCGTGGCGACGTCGAGGTAGTGCTTCCGGTAGGAAGTCACGTTTACCGTCGCGACTGATATCCCCCTCGGCCGGGTCGTCGTTCGCCTTGATCTTTGTGAGGGCAGCGTCTGCGGCGGCTGCCGTGGCTGCGAGGTCGACGATCTTTGTGAGGGCAGCGTCTGCGGCGGCTGCCGTGGCTGCGAGGTCGACTTCTCGTGGCACGGGTGCGGTTGTCGGTTTGGGGGCGGTGTTCTTCGCTGGGCGATTAACAGCCTCGCGAGGGGCACGGTATTGGTGTCTGCTTGTTCCAGCAACTGCAGGCTTTGTAAGGGGAGCTGGAGTCGGTCGTAGTGTAACGGTTGGTAGGTTATCACTAGCGTCCGGTCCGCCCCATCTGACCTCCACCGCTTTATCACTCCACGATGGGCGGCATTCACCACCCAGATGTTGCACTTTAGCACCTGTGCTGCTGCATTCAAAGTCAGCTCGTCTCCGTATGTTCGGTCAGTTTCCATTCTCTGCAGGTACTGCCCCATCTCTTCTCCTCCCAAGTAGTCATAGTACCTTGCGGTATTCGCTTCGATGTCTCGGACCACTCGCTCCCTCAATGCGCCTGCGTCGATTCCGCCGTAGCTGTCCGCAATTGCCGTGAATTGGCAATTCCCGTCTCCCGGAACTTGGATGTACCTTGCGCACATACCGCGCGCCGTTCGTTCCATCCACTCATAGTCGGTGTCGTCGTCATCTGCCGTCCCTGTTACGTCCCCTCCTCCGACCAGGTTGGCCTCGCTTCATTTCGCGGTCGACGATACAAAACCGGCCAGCGTCGACTGCCTGTCCGATTTCTTTGTCATGGATGCAGCGGAGTTCTGCATCTTCGCCGGTGGCTTTGCCTCGTTTCGTTCCTGAGACGCCGATTCGGTGCCGGACCTCGCCCTTTTCTTCGCCCCCGTCTTCTGGCCCCCCGGCTTGGTGCCTTTCGTCTTCTTGGTCTTCCCTTCCTCGCGGTCCGCACTCGGCTGTCGCCGCGGTGACGGCGACTTCTGTGCTCCGGCCTGCTTTGTCTGCACTTCCGCCAGTCGCTTGGTGAGGTCCTCGATCTGGCGAAGAGCTTCTTTCAGCTGTGCGCGCAGCTCCTCCATCTCTGTTGCTTCTGGTGTGCCGGCTGGATTAGGGCCTGCTGGCCCAGTGGCCGATTCAATGTTGAAGTCCTTCCCGCCTTTACCGCCCTTCATAGGACTGCCTTTCTTTCCGCCACTCAAACCCTTCGCTGCACTCCCTCCCTCGGGCAGTTGCTTCCCAGCCTCGCGCCATCGTTCGATTCCCTTTCTCTTTCCGTAGCAGCTCAAAAACTCCGCCCAGGTGTATCTTTCCTGCTCCCGTACTGAGCCGACCTCTGCAGGGTCTCGTCTCTTCTCCGGTGCCGCTGCTTGCACCCACCTCTGTTCGGTCTCGGAGATCGGCCGGGCTGAGGAAACCTCGATGCGTGTTCCCCCTCCGGTAACACCGAAGACCCATGAGGGCGGTTCCGTTCCCCTCACCACTGCGAGCACCCTTCCTCTCTTCGGAATGACTTTGATTGCAGTCACCCCCTCCCACCCTGCCGTTCTCAGAAAGGCTTCAGCCTGGGCTGCCGTGGTCCGTTTTGCAAATCCGTAGACGTCCCACGGCATCCCGTTCCTTTTTGGCACGGCCTTCTCTCCCACCGCGGTCCGGACGCGTTCTTCGGCCTCCGGTGCCACCCGAAGCCCGAGCCCGCGCCTGTTGGCCGCCAGCCTCCGTGCCTGCAGGCGCCTTGCTAACTCCCTTGCCTCAGGGAGGGTCGTGTTGGCAGCCAGCCAGACGATCGGCCCTGCGTCCTTCTTATCGCGCACGAAAACGCCGCGATGACCCGATGCAGCCTCGAGCGTCTTCGCCTGCTCGCCGGTAACACGCAAAAGTGCGCCGATAGATCGCGCCGGGTCCTCGGCTCTACCGCGTGTCTCAACACCGGTGATCCCGATGGCTCGGCCGTCAACGCCCGCCTCCCCTGCGAATCGCTGAAGGTAAGCTCGCAGGTTGCTAGTCGCCTCTTCCCACTCTCCCGGCGTTGTGTACTGCCGGGGAACATGCACAGACAGTCGATGGGTGTCATCCCACTCACGCGCGTCTGGCATTGGCGCTTCCCTCATCGTCAATTTCGAACTGACTGGCTTTTCTCCCAGCTGGAAGAGGGTCCCCGTCGTCGTCTCAACCCGGGTTCCTCGTCTGATTACGACCGGGCTTGTGTGCCCCTTCAGGCCTGCCAGCTCTGGCACCGCGCCTAGCACCACCATCGCGCATGCTCCTTTTCGCACGCCTCCACCGTAGGCTTTCTTCGTCTCCGCACGACTCGCAATGGCAACGCCTGCGATACAACCTTGCAGCGCCTGCACGTCGACGACCGGCACGTCCCAGTCCTCACTTCGCAGCTCGGCATGCTGCTTGCTCTTCTTCGCTGGCACCCACTGCCATGGGGCCTCCGCCTTTGTCTGCGTCGGCCGCATTGTCTCATCAGAGTCAACGCGTTGCCCAGGACCACCGCTCGGAGGTGCAGACATGTTGATAATCGTTTGTGTGATTTTCTTGTTTCCCAGTCCCCGTCTTGTTGCGTTAGTGGGGAGTCATTTGCAAGCAAATGAGTACCACACTATGCCAGCTTTTCGCTACGTGACTCCAGAAGGGTCACTTTTTCCGCGCTTTCGGCGCGGCGCAACTCTAGTCGGCTGCAACTGTTGTTGGCAGTTGCTCACGATCTCATAATCCGAAAAGGAATCGGAGTCTTCGCTTTCTCGCTTGCGCCGATAGGCACGCCGCGATGCGGAGGACGCGAGTAGCCGGGAAGAGCCGGCGGGAGGGCGCGATCGTTGTGTGACCCGTGGAGGGTCGGAACCAGAATCAGTAAAAGGGCCCGAGTCAGGGCCTGCCATCGAAGAGGGCCGGGCGGGGCCGGGTGGGCGCGGTGTGTTCGGGCCGGCGAGGCCAGTGCCGTCGTCGCCGAGATCGGCGCGTCGTCGTCGTCGTGCGCGCAGCGCGGCTGCGGGAGAGGCCGTGGGGGTGCATGGCGCGGGTCGCTTCCTGCCTGCTGGCGGGGGGGCGCGCTTCGGGGGCGACTTCGTCGTCCGCCTCCTCCGGCCACGGCTGGTAGGTGTTCCAGGTGGGGACGGCGCGCGCCGCTTCCGGCCTGTGAGGCCGTCGCTCTCGCCTAGGCTGCGACCGCCACCGCCGCCGCCGCCGCGATCCCCGCCGCGTCCGCTGCCGCGACCGCCGCCGCGTGCGCGGCCGCGACCAGTGCCGCGGCCGCCGCCACCGTCTCCGTCACTGTCGTCTCCGCCGCCTCGGCCGCCGCGGCCGCGGCCACGGCCGCGGCAGCGGCCGCCACGACCACCGCCACCCCCGTCGCCACTGCTGCTGTCGCGGCCAGCACCACCCCTGTGATGCCCCCGTCCGCAGCACGCGTCAGCGTTCGGGCAGGTCCCGCATCGCGTCAGCCGATGCGCCCGGCAGCACTGAATGCGCAGGCCGTCGTCCGGTTGGTGGTGCACCTGGCAGCACTGGTCCACTACAAGGCTGTAGTTTCTCCGCATGCCCGAGCACATTGCGCACTTCTGCTTCGCGCACGCGTGACAGACGGACTGTGAGCGGAGCAGGGGGTCTGCCTGCGACTCCGGGACGAGCACCGGGAGGCGTGGTCGTTGCGGCATTGGTGTGGGCTCGGCCCAGCGCGCCGAACGCTGCGCTCGCCTCGTCGCGTCATAGAGCGGGAACACGTCCCCGCCCCAGTTCTTCCCGTCCCCGAGCGCCGCACGCGGGAAGTTCATCTCCAAGACTTCGAACGTCTCCTCCCCCCCAGCGAAATGTGGCCGCGGTGTCAGACCACCCCACAGCATCGGCGCCCCCAGCGTCCTCATCGAGCCCACCCGGTCCTTCCGCTCGGCCGGAAGCGGCGACGGCAGCTGCAGTTCCCGACACAGGCGGCACAGCGTCGCTAGCATCGTCCAAAGGGTTTTTCCCCTTCGGTTGGCGGCGAGGTTCGGGGGGCCCAGGATGTCGTGCCCGGTGAAGACCTCGAAGTCGACGGCCAACTCGATGTTCGACACTTCGCCAGTGTCCGTCCACTGCAATGCCGACAGCCAGCCCTTCATCGCCCGCATCGTCCGTCCCCCATACGGCCACTTCGGCGGCTCATCCGGTAGGCGCCCGAAGTCAAACAGGTGTCGGACCGCCGGCCGCGACGTTGCCGCCCTCCAGGGGTGGATCGGCTGTACCGCTGCCAGACGGCCACGCTCTGACTCTTCGCGCGCCACGTACACCGACGCCATGAAATGGTGCAAGGCCGCCGCGTCGACCGGCGCGCCTTCCACGATTACCCCGTGCACGCGCGTACAAGACGGCCACCGCGCACGGTCCGCCCGCATGAGCTCAGCAAAGCAGGGGCGGCGGCGAATCTCGTCGTACGCAGGGCACTCCCACCACAAGTGATCCGCCGTGTCGTGGGCGTGGCGGTCACAGTCCCTGCAACACCGGTCCGGCGGCGGGCGCCGCTCACCCGTGGAGGAGCCTCCGTCTTCGCCAGCCTGCTCGTCGAAGCTACCGGACGCATCTGATGCGGTCGACGTCGTCGACGACGCCGTCGTTGACGCGGGAGAGCTCGCCGAACCTTCCGATCCCGCCGCCTCTTCCCCCGCACGCGCATTCCGCCCCCACCGAGCCGCAAGGAAAACACCCCCGGACAGGATGACGGTCAGCGCGCGCCTCACACTGCCGTCGGCCGCCGTCAGACGCAGCCCGTTCGTGCGCCCGCAGTCTACCCCGGCCTGCACTCCGTCGTACGAAGGCCGCTGTCGCGCAAGCTGCATCCACACCTTCCGCCGCAGCTGCGCTCGGACGACGTGGTGCCTCTCGCCTCGCTGCATGCCGAGAAGCCGACGACCCCCCAGCGCCGCAGAACAGAGATCCCCGCCCTCGAAGCCAATGCCCGCGACCGACAGCCCATCCGCAATGGCGATCCCTACCGGCCCCAGGCGCGCCCTCGGCAAAAACGTTTCGTGCCGCTCGTACAACCTCACGATGTTCCGCATGCGCGCACACACGCGTGGCAGCCGCTCGCAGGTGTCGAATAACGCGCACAGAATCCTGTACGGCCGAGCGATCATCGGATCCAGACGGTGACCCTTCGCCAAGATCGATAGCACCGCCGTCACGTTCCTCGACGGGTGCTTGCTCCCAAAAGCGCCCCTCACGATCCGCGTCCGGAGTCCCTTCAGGCGCGTCTGCGTGTACGTCTCGTAGGAGCACCCGGTAAGGACACTGCTGAGCACGTTCGAACTCGCCACCTCGCAGCGGACATCGAACGGAAGCTTCGAGGTGCCCAGCCTGTCTATCAGACCGTCATGTGCGCTCAGACGCGCATCGTTGGCCCGACCCGTTTGGACGCTCTCCACACTCGTTCGCACCCCGAGGATCTTCGCAGCCGTCGCCGTCGCTATGGCCTCGCCGTCCACCTTCACCGCGCTGGCGTACGGACGCCGCCTGCGCTGTTGCGTCGAGCCCGCATGGATGCCCATCGCCAAGGTTTTCGCCATGTTCAGGCGCATCCCGGTCAGGGCACAGAACCGCGCGACGATGTCGACCGCCTGCTGCAGCTCGGCTTCCGCCGCCGCGAAGAGCGTGGCATCATCCGCCAGCGACTCCGACGAAACCTCCGGTACGCGCGCCGACACCGCTCGGAGCACAATCGACAGCAAGGCGTTGATGAGGATCACCGAAAGTGGGCACCCCTGCAAGATACCGTTGGTGACCTCAAACTCGGAGCCCACGCCGAGCGGCAGCTTGAACCGTCGCTTCATGCCGCGGTACATGGCGCGCAGGGGGCGCAGGATGCGCGCGTCGAGGCCCATCTCTTCGGCGAGCCGGAGAACGATCCCCTGCGGTACCCGGTCGAAGCACTTCGCGAAATCGAGTGCGACCATGTACAGCGACTTCGACTCGTCGAGCAGCGTCTCCTCGATCAGCGTCGTCAGCTCCATGAGGACGTCGTCCGTCCGATGCCCTCTGCGGAAGCCGTGCTGCGACGGAAGAATCCAGCCGTCCTGCCACTCCATGACGTCTTGCAAACGCCTGCAGGCCCACAACCGATAGACGCAGCTCGTCACGGTGATTGGCCGCAAGTTCGTTGGCGAGGTGTCGTCGGTCTTTGGTATGAGCGACACCAACGACGTCAGCATACCCTTCGGCCACTCCCCTCGCTCCTCCACCAGATTGAAAAGCGTCGCGAACCCGTCCAGCAGTTCGTCGGGCAGGGCCTTCAGCTCGTCCAAACGCCAGCCGTCCACCCCACACGCCGTAGTCTTCTTCTTCCGCTTGTTGAGCACATCCCGTAGCTCGCTCCCGGTCACATCCCGCAGGTCCATCTGGCGGCGGGGAATAAAACCCTCGAAGGCCCTGCGGAACGCCTCGTACTCGGGCTCTGGGCGTCCTTCCCCGTACATGCGCAGGATCGGGTCCCACGCCTCCTGCAGCACCTCGTCCATCTCCTCGACGTTGGCGGTGAGCCGCCCATCCGCCGTCCGCACCGCATCGGCCGCCTGCCCCGGACCCCCCCGCAGCATCGACACAAGAGCCCGGCGATCCGTCCCAAACATCGTCAGCTGCCTCTCTTGTTGCTGCCTCTTCCGCACCCTCGCCGCAGCCGCGTTGAATCTCGCACTGCGCAGTCGTACGTCGTGCAAGTAAACGCGGGCGACCTCTGCGCTCGGCGGGTCGGAGGGGGGCGGCTCGCCGACCCCGCCGCCACGGATCACGGCGAGACAGCGCAGCCAGCACAAGCGGAGTTCTTGGGGCACCTGGAATGGTCCGGACGCTTCTAGGCGAGCTCGCTGGTAGACGTAGTGCTCCAGACGCCGGATCGCATTCCCGTGCCTCAGCTCCGTCTCGCACGCCACGCCCCGGTCCGGCGTACTCCTCGCCGCAACGCGAGTCATCTTCAGCTCCGAGTTACCGCGGCCGGTGTGCGCGCGTCTCTCACAGGCAGGCATCCCGCTGCGGTCTAGCAGGTACTGCTCGCACATTGCGGAGAGCGCCATCCACGCCCCTTCGACGTCCCCCTCGCGGGCGGCGGCGCACACGGCATCCAGCCTCGGGACCTCGACGACCCTACCTGCCGGCTTCACGGGTATCGCTCGCGGCACGTTGAACCTCCATGTCTGCTGTTCGAACGCCTGCACCGCGAGTCGAATCCGGACGCAGCGGTGGCCCCTCACGCTCCCTACCCCGATCGTCTCGCATGCAACAAAGGCGGACGCGGCCGCGCGGTTCATCAGGGCGTAGTCGATGCGCGTGCCGGACGTGTTCGTGCCCGTGTAGGTGTTGGGCGGTCGTCCTCCTTCGCACGCCGCCTGCAGCTGCGCTGCGTCCGTCCACCCGTTGCTGAGGGCATGCCGAAGCGCCGGCGATCGCTCAAGGTCCGTGTTGAAGTCGCCCATCACGACCGCCGGGGCCTGCCCCACTATGGCCTGCGCCTCGAAGAGGACCGTCTGCAGGAGCCGCTCCCGGGACGCTGCTGCCGTGTTCCCCGATGGGGCGTAGACGGCAAAAAAGTGCACGAACATCCGTCCGACCCCCGTCGCGATCATCGTGTGGATGACCCGGTTGCGCACTTCCTGCAGCGATTCGTTGGGCAGCAGGTGGGCCACCCCCGGCTGCCTGGTAAGCACAACGACTCCGCCCCCCTTCTGCCCGGAATGCGGGTTTCCGTGCGGACAGTGCTTGCTGCGCTTCGGCGGTTGCGGCGGCCCCCACAGCGTCTTCCACCTCGACCCGTCGACGGCGCACGGTCTCGCGAGATAATCCGCCGCCTGCGTCTGCTGCAACGCGCTCATCGACGTCTCCAGCACCGCAATCGCGTCTGCGGGCGCCATCGCACGCACCTCGTCAATGTGCAGGGCCAGCGAGCCAACATTAACTGCAGCAAGAGTGAGATCGCGCGGGGGACCAGGGTTCGGGTGGACGTCCCCGCACCTCAAGAGCCGTTCCCCCGCGGCGTACGCATACTCAAGGGCGTCGTGCTTCGACGGTAGCCACGCACATTCAACACGCTCACGCCGCGAGGCAACCCGGGAACCCACGTCCCGCGCGCGATGCAGCACGTGCGCGGCAACGTACCGGGCTGTGCCGGCCGGCCGTCGGCGACGTCCGCGGCGGAAAGCCGCCGCGGCGGTCGAGGCGAGCGTTCGGCGCCCGGGGCCAGGGTTGGGATGCACATCCCCACATCGCATCAAGCGGGCTCCCGCAGCATCGCCGTCCGCGCGGGCGTCGTGGCTTGACGGCAGTCAGGCGCGCGAGCACGTGACACACACGCTGGCGCCGCACTCTTCGCACCTCCTCTGCATGCGGCCCTTTTGGATTGTCTTCTGACAATCGCCGCATTCAAACTCCACTGGAGCCCGCACTCCATCGGTCAGCTCGTGCCGGTGATCGGCCTTCTCACCCTCGACCGGCTCCTTCAGACGCTGGCGCGGCGGGGACAGCATCTCGACCACACCGGCCACTGCTCGCCGGATTAGCGACTGTCCCGCTTCCGCCGGCTGCGCCACCTCCTCGTGCTTCCGCTTGTTGGACGGAGCCGGCTGCGGATCCGTGTGCACTTCGGCGGCGGGCAGCTTCATGCGCCGCCTCTGGCCGGGCGCCGTCGGGAGGGAGGAGGCGAGGCGCTTGGAACGCGGCCGCGGCATCCCGCCCTTGTCGTAGTCGTTGACGACAATGAAGGGCGACCCTTCCCTTTCGATCACCCGAAACGGCGGGCCGCCATCCCCCGTCACCACGCACGTCCGCATGCCGCTTCTCACGAAGGATGTCGTGACCGTCGCAGCCCAGCCAGCGAGCCTGAGCAGCATCTCGACGTCGGCCTCGTGTTCTCGCGCCCTGGCACCGGACACGAGGTACCGCAGTTTCGTTTCGAGCGGGGGCGCCGCGTGCTCACCAGCAGCCGCCCGCACGCGCGCCGCTTTTTCGTGTCGTCTTGTTGCGTTAGTGGTATGGTCCTTTGACAGAGTGAGCCGATGCCTCTCATCTCACCTTTAAAACACGGCTGAGTCGCGCATGCTCTTGACAGACGCTAACGTCCGACATTTCGCACGCGCGTCGCAGTCGTTGGGTGGTATTGACAAGGGGTTTCATCGGACACTCGGATGAGCTTCGCTACTTCACTGCCGCAGGTTCCCCCCTGCCCTGGGAGGTCCGCTTGGCTGCCTTCGGGTTGCGTTTCCGCGTTGGTGTTGTTGCTTCGCTTTTGGACTCCTTCTTCGACTTCGCACGGTCCCAACGTCCTGGTCTGCCCTTGGTGCACGTCTTGCGCTCAGTCTGCGCAGTTCGTCTCTCCTGCTTGACCTCGTGCTTCCATCGAGCCTGCTTGCGCTCCCATCCCGACGGGTAGTGCGTCTGCGGTCGAAAACTGCCATTCAGTGTTGCAGCTTTGCGGAGCCCAGCCTGCGGTATGGCTCGCACCTTGTCGCCGGCCTTCTTCGCCGTCTGCTCTCGTGCGGCGGCTTCGTAGGCGCGCATCACGGCTTCAAACGCCTGCTGGCTCGCCATCTGTGGCCTCTTGTTGAGTCCGGCCATGTTTCCGCCTCCGAGAGACGTCAGGACGTTGACTTGCATCTCAAGCGCCGGGTGAATCGGCGTCTGCACGATACTCGTCAGCCGTCGCATCGCGCTCTTCATCGCGTACGATTTCGCGGTCGCCGAGTCCCGATACTCGGCTGTCGCTCGTCTCTGGACTTCATCCATCGCACGATTCGATAGAGCATCGGCGTCGATATTCTGCTCGCGCGGCACGTGCTCCAACCTGATGTCGATGCCTTTCTGCCGCAGTTCCGCCACCTCTGCCTGCGCCCTCGTCTTGTACGGTCGCAGAGCTTCGGAACAGCGCGCGTTTCCTGTCATCTGGTCAACGACAAGTCCGCTGTCCCCCCGAACAACCAGCTCTCCGCTCAGCCCTGGCTGGTCTTGGAGTCGGTGCAGTGCCTTGATCAGAGCCGTGTACTCCGCGACGTTGTTTGTCGCTCGCTCTTCGATCGGGGCACAAATCTCCCATTGTTTCTTCCCCGCGAGGTAGTATACGGCTCCTGCACCCGAAACGGCCCCACGCGTCCCGTTGTTCCGCGAGCCGCCGTCGAAGAAGACTGCTGTCAGCGGTTCGGGCAGTTCGTCCCTCGCCAGCCACTGTTTCTCTCTTTCTTCCGTGTTGCGTTTCTCTCGACGCCGAGTTTTGAGCGGCGTCAGCGTCAGGCCGCTAAAAAGCTCGAAGTCAATTGCGAGTTCAAAGAACGTCGCAGAGGCGTCGCCTCCTTGCTCCGCCCATCGCTTCGAGGAGCTCCATTTTGCCATCGCTACGAGCATCTCTTGCGAGTCGGGCCACGCTGTGGTGCTTGGCCGGGCTCCCTGCACATCGATGGGGTACACAGCAGTCGGTGGTTTCGGGCACCATCCCCACGGGTAGGTGTCGACAGAAAACTCCTTTCTCCGACAATCCTTCTCAACTAATCCTTCCACCTTCTGTCGGTCGAGCAGAATGCGCGCACACATTAGCTGAATCGACCCTGCCATGTCCGCCGCTTGGTCGTGTTGCGCCTGTTTCGGCACGACGCCACAGAGAGCGAGACATTTCGGCATGTTCGGAAGACTGGCGACGAGGTGCGGGTACTCATTCCTGATTGCTGTCCACCTCGTGCAGTCCCACCACATGTGGTGCTCGTCTTCCGGTACCCCCGCGTCGCAGTACTTGCAGACATCGTGCCCAAGCCGCTTTCCCGTCAAAACAGCGTTAGTGATGACTGCGCGCACCAGCCCTTGCTGGTATCCGGTCAGCCCTCCTTCCGTCAACAGTCGTCGTGTCGCCGGACCGTCGATGCCGTGGATAATCCCCTCGAATTGTCCTCGCACGATCTTCGCATATCTGCTGGTGCGGACGGCCTCCCTCACCGCGTGCTGAAACTCGTCTCTCGCAACTGCCGCCCGCCTCTTTGCGCCCCTGTCTTCTGCGTCGGTGTCGCAGAAGAGGTTCCATTCCTCCGGTTGCGCCGGGTCTCGTAGACGTCCAAGCTCAGTCCACGTCCAGCCTACCTCTTCGACAGCCTCCTGGAACAGGGCTACCGGCCCCTTCTTCTTCGCGTTGATTTCTCCGCGCTCCTCTCTTTCGCGCCTTATTGCTCGTACCTCCTCTGCCAATCGCCTGAGTCGTGGTCGTCTGCCTAATTGCTGCCCGAGCGTGAGCAGCCGCCGATGCAAAACGACAGAAGCCGGGTCCAGCCGGTGTCCGCGGCACAACACATTCAGCACTATTGCGCCGTTCCGGCGTGGGCTTCCGGACCAGATCCCCGCCATTGTTGCTCTCATCAAAGCTTGAACGTACTTCTTAGGTGGCTGCCACACGGCGGTTCCATACAGCGCTTTGGTCGTTGCTGCAGCGGCCACGTATCGCTCCCTTTCTTCCATCGGTACGGGGAGGTGTCGAGCCCGGCGGGCGATGGCTTGTGCCTTTTCGTGTCGCCCCTTTATGCGCTTGCTCGGCTTCGGCGATCCTTGACTTACCGAAAGCATCGTCCCCAACACGTCGAAAGCCTGCTGTCTCTCTATCGTCTTCCCTTGCACTTTCACCGCCCTCTCACGGCTTTCACACGTTGTGTACCAGTAGGACTTGGCGGCTCCGACTCCCAAGTCTGCCGCATTCGCGAATCGTGTTGTTGTCTGTGTGGCCGCTTTGAACTGTTTCTTGTCGCTCGTCATGGCCTGGGTGTCGTCCAGGAAGGCCAATGCACGTACAACTTCTTCCTCGCTTCCGAGTACCTCTACCGCTCGGATCCATACTGCAACAAGCGCATTCAGCAGCAAGACACTCAAGGGACACCCCTGCAAAATGCCGTTTGCTGCGTTGAAGGCTTCCCCTATTCCGCCCGCGGTTTTAAAGTGTCTCCTGATGGCAGAGTATACTCCTCTTAGCGCTCTCAGGACCCCTTTGTCGATTCCCATGTACTCCACCAGTCTGAACATTATGTCGTGAGGGAGGCGATCGAAGCACTTCTCGTAGTCTACGGACAGCCCATACAAAGGCCGTCCGCACTCGATTGCATGCTCGATCCGCAAGGCTACTTCGAACATGACGTCGTCCGCCCCTCTCAGAGGCACCGCCCCGCGTACTCCATCGGGTATCCATTGGCAGACCCACTCGCCCAGCATCCGAAGCCGCGTCGCCGCCCAGAGTCGGTAGACAGCACTTGTCACCGAGATTGGGCGCAAGTTCATCGGTCCCGTCTCTCCCTCATTCTTTGGTATGAGAGTTATCAACGCCGTCAGAAGTGTCCGAGGCCAACGGCCAGTCTCTTCGACTACCCTAAACAATTGCGCGAACCGCTCAATCGCTTCATCTGGCAGCGCCGCCAATTCGTGGACTCGCCAGCCTTCTGCCCCCGGTGCCGTTTCCTTGCCCAGCTTGGTAAGAGTTTTCAAGAGATCTCCCTTCGTTATCGGCGCAAGTGCAACCGGTTCTGTCCGTTTGATAGATGCCTCAAACTGCTCCTTGAAGTCATCCCATCGCGGCGCCGAGTTCCGGAAGTGTCTCTGAAAAACTCCCCCCCACGCGTTTGGCCCACGTAGGATCCTGTCCATCTCTTCCGGGTTCCATGTAACATTCCCATCCTCGTCTTTGATGAAATTCACCTGTTTCCTGTCTTCCTGCTTCAGCCATGAGAAAATCCGCCCGGGTCTCGTCTTAACCGCTAGCTGCATGCGGTCTCGCCATTCTCGTACGCGCGCGTCTCTCACCTTCTCGGCGAGTTTACCCTGACATCCTATCAGGCCTTCCATCATGTGCATGAGGTCCGCCCCTACAGGTGGGCTTGGTCTCCCCCATACTTCCTTGTACGGCCCTTCAGCCATAAGGCGTGTTCCTATCCTTTTTGCTTTCTCCCATCGTCGCTTTCTCATCCGATCGGTTTGCATGCTGGCCGGTCCGTTCTCCCCGTCGGCGGCAATGGCCTGCAGTTGCCTCAGGAGACGTGAGGTTGAGCGTTCTTCTACGCTGGCCGCCACTCCGGTTCGTCTCCCCTGCGGTGCTGCGGTTGGTCGACTTTGGATCTTCGTTTCTCTCGTCCGGCCTGTAAACTTCTTCTCCAACTTCTCGGACCTTCTCGCCAGATACTCCTCCGCAGGTCCCGACGCCAGTCTCCACGTCTCCTCCACCGCCTTCCTGGCCAAGGCCCGCGCAAGCTTATCTCTCGTCTTTGCCAGCGTCTCCTCGGCGAGCGATCTCTCATCTTCCTCGCTCAGGTTTGGCATTCTTCTAGGAAAAGCCGCCGGCCCCACCATTGTTCTTTGCCGGTCCTGGAACCTTTCCAGATTCATTCGGACGACAATCGCGTGGTGCGTTGGTATCGGCTTGACCTCCACGACCTCTACGCTTTCGACTGCTTGCATGGCAGCCTCGTTGGCTAAAACGAGGTCTATCCGCGTTCCTCCCTCTGCCTGCCAGCATGTTTTTGCTGGCGACGTCCCGTTTCGCATGGCGACATGGTGAGCCACGTCGGTCCACTGCCCAATCGAAGTCGCGGCTCGCAGGGTCCGCGATGTTTCCACTGTCGTGTTGAAGTCGCCTAGGATAAGGGTGGGGACGCTGCCGAGAGCAGAAGCGGCTTCGAACACCCTCTCGAACAAGCTCTCTCTCGACTCCTGTTTGCCGGCATGCCCGTATACTGTCATCATGTGTAGCATGTTCCTTCCTCCTCCAATTGGTGTGGCCACGTGGTGCCATCTTCCTGTATCCCACAACGTCCTTTCCAGCTCATGGTCTTTTCCAGGAATCCAAACCTTTCCTTCCCCCGCTCGGATATAAAACCCCACCCCGCCAGGTGCGGTCTGCGTCCCGCCTCTCGCCGCTTTGGTCGTCGGTTGTGGCTTCGCCGTGCACAGCCGTCCCCCCAATTCCTTTCGGACAAGTTGCTCATACACTTTTGCCGACGGTGCATCCAGCCGAAGTTCTTGCATCGCTATGAAGTCCGCGTCAAGCGTGGCGACGTCGAGGTAGTGCTTCCGGTAGGAAGTCACGTTTACCGTCGCGACTGATATCCCCCTCGGCCGGGTCGTCGTTCGCCTTGATCTTTGTGAGGGCAGCGTCTGCGGCGGCTGCCGTGGCTGCGAGGTCGACGATCTTTGTGAGGGCAGCGTCTGCGGCGGCTGCCGCGTCTTGTTGCGTTAGTGGGGAGTCATTTGCAAGCAAATAAGTACCACACTATGCCAGCTTTTCGCTACGTGACTCCAGAAGGGTCACTTTTTCCGCGCTTTCGGCGCGGCGCAACTCTAGTCGGCTGCAACTGTTGTTGGCAGTTGCTCACGATCTCATAATCCGAAAAGGAATCGGAATCTACGCTTTTTCACAGTGTTTCACAGTGTCTCGCGTGGTTCCACTTTCTTACACAAACGTTCCCAAGAACGACTGGTGATATCATGTGAAAGACATGGGAATTCTTGTGAAATTTGGTGTGTCTCCGATGTAGCCGGCCACCCCATAGAACTGTTTTCCCGCTACACGCACCAATCTGACTTTCATTCTAAATTTAGAGAGAGAGAGAGAGGGAGAGAGAGAGAGAGAGGGATCAAGAACTTCGTGGAAGTTCTGGACGAACTTATACCGAAGGGCGGACTTGGCGTGCGGGGGGGTGAACCTGTTGGTCAAGTACGAAAAACACAAAGACCGCAGGAGCACACAGCAACTCCCCTCCCGACAGATCGCAAACATGGCGGAAGAGTGCCCGCACTGAGGGGGCTCGTTCGACACGAAAGAATTGGCCACCCACAAGAAGGCCTGCGGGCAGAGGGCGCTGGCGGCGCTACAAGCGACCGCCTCGGCGAGCAGCTCGAGGGCACCCCGGTGCAGTCGCCGCTGGAACTGCCGGGCAGTGTGCAAGGGAAGAGGAGAAGGGCAGACGGGAAGGAAGGTGAGCCGCAGGAGGCGGTAAGGGATCTGGAGGAGAAGACGGCCCAGACCTTTGGGCAGGCGTCGCAGAAGGTCGCGGAGCATGATGTGCGGCTGCAGATGATGGAGGCGGGGAACGCGGAGATGAAGCAGATGCTCAGCAGTTTGATGGGTATGGTGACGGGGCTGTCGGCAGGCGGGATGCCGCAGAGGAGTCGCGCCTTGGGGTTCGCGGACCTCGGGGAGGGGGCGAGATGGCCGGGGATTTTTCCAGGACCAACGCGCATGGAAGTGCAGGGTTTTTGAAACCCGGTTCGAGCGGGTGCTCTGCACGGGGGCGAGACCAGGGGCCCGGGAGCAGGCGAAAGGGCAGCTGGCGAACCTCGAGACGGGGTTCGATTATTTTTCGGACCCGGAGAGGGTCCTTTGCGGATGTGCACATGGTCGCAGTGGTGGACAGGGCGATTCCGCGGTTGGTGGCGCTCCAGTTCGGGGAGGAACGCCATCTGCTCTGGACTCAGCGCCCTCCGCAACAGTTCCCAGTGCTTCGGTTCCACTGGCGCAGCCTGCCTCGTCGGCACATCGGCTCCCAACGCCGTCAGACCCGCTACGTGCTCCTCCGAGATTCCCAGCCGCACGTGCGGCGCCCATCTCTGGAACACCGACCGAAGGCACAGGGCGTAGTCCCTCTGCGTCGAGGGTCTCACCCCTGCCGATTCTGCCAGGTACACCCCGACCCAGTCGTGCAATCCCGCCACAGGAAACCTCGTCTTCACCCCGACCAGCTTTTCCAATCGTTGCGCCCACCTGACCATCGTGGTCGCCGCTACTGCGCGCGCCTGCACTGCCTCGAGGTACTCTCGCTGTTGCCTCGTGACGATGCCGTTCCCCTTTGCCCCCAGGCCAAGCTCCGCCAAAGCCTCCATCAGCCTCCCGTAGGCCCTTTCTCTTGCCTGAATCCCCGCCAATCCCGAATGGCGCCCGTCTAACCTGAGTCTCTCTGACACCGCCGCGTTCACCCCTGTTGTTTCCCGTACCCCAAAACCCCGCTCGCTGTCCCCTCGCGACCCCGTACCCCTGTACCCCATTCTCCCTCTTTCCCCGTTGGGAGATCGAAAGCCCCCCGCCGCACCTGCCGGTGCCGCCATTGTCCCCAGTAGCCTTTCCATTTTCCTTATTCCCGCCTGAAAGGCTGCAGTTACCTGCCCCCGTCCCGAGTTCCCCCCAATTGTCACTTCTTTCCTTTCCCCGTTCCGCCCTGGCGAAAACCCCCCGTCTGGAACCCCGTTCCACCCTGACGAAACCCCCCCGTCGGGTCCCCAATCTTCCCCCCGGTTACCGGCTGCACATACGTGCTCCTGTTCCATTGCCCCGAGCTCTGCGATTTTGTCCCCTTGCTTCTCGCCCGCTGCCTCTCGGCCTCCTTCCACGCTTCCGCCAGCGGCCCGGGCAGGTCCTGTTCTTCCAGTGCGAGAGAGGGGTTCGAAGAGATGTTGACGGACGAACGACGGTTGAGGAGGTTGCCGGGCCCGAAGTCGACGCTGACAGCAGAAAAGGTCCGGCAGCTCGAAGAAATGGGCGAGGCGGCGAACGGAGAACGCGGTCAGGCACGTGTGCAAGGCATTTACAGTGCCGAAGCCAAACGGCAAGAACCGCCTGATCGTCGATGCGTCGGTGTATGGCGAAGCGATGCAGGAGCCGCCGCAGGTGAAGCTGCCGGCGGTCAAGGACGTGAAAGAGGCGGTTGCCGAGAACGCGTACGTTGCGCAGTTGGACGGCCGCAGTTGGGTTTTCCAGATTGCAGCGCCTCAGCTGCAAGACTACTTCGTCATCAGGACGGTTCCAGCTCGTCGTTCTAGCAATGGGGTGGGCGTGGAGCGTGTAAGTGGCGCAAACGACAGCGAGTGTCATCATGACACAGGCGATGAAGGCCTTTGTTGGGCAAGCGTCAGGAATGGTTTACATCGACAACTTCCTGATTTTCGGGGCGGATGCGCGGACGGTGACGAATGCCGTTGCGGTACTGAAGCGGAAGGCAGGGGAATGCAGGGCGGTGTTTAAGGAGGAAGATCACCAACCTGCGGAGCAAACGGACGTGTTGGGCATGCGTGTCGATTTAGCGGCGAAGACAGTGTGTCTGGTGAGAGGGTTCATCGGAAAATTGGCAGTGTTCTGGCGGGTGTACAAGGCGGACCCGGCAACGCAGACGTTGAAGACGACCTGGAAGCTGCTCGGAGCGTTGTTCTGGGCGATGAGGGTGTTGAACGTGCCGCAGTACGACTACCCGTCGCTGAAGCAGTTCGTGTCACGCAGGGCGAGAGAGCTCGCCGCTCAGAAGAGGGGATGGACGCACCGGACAGTGTGGTGGAGACGGGCATGGTTGGATGTCGTGAAACTGGTGCAGCACGTTTTGGCGAATGAGCCGGTGTCGGTTCTTCGACCACCGAGCGACTGGATCGACACGGTGTGGGCGGACGCATCGAAGACCGGAGGGGGTTACGTGTTGCAAGAGACGGGCGAAGTGAAGGGATGGAAGTGGACGCCGGAGCAGCAACGGCAACCGATACACGTGCTGGAAGCGTGGGCCACGCTACGGTCCGTCCGCAGGTGGATGGCGACAAGGGAAGGAAACGCCGGTGTTCAGCTCAAGACGGATAACGCTTTGGTGTATTATGCGCTGACGACGACGAAGGCGACAGGGTACGTGTTCTCGCAGGCCATAGCAGCGATTGTGTCCGAGCTGCGGGGTGTGGACTGGTCGGTTGAGTGGGTGCCAACCGACATCAACCTAGCTGACGCTCCGAGCAGAATCTTTTTCGTGACCGTTGCGAGTGTTGCCAAAGGCACCCCCGAGGGGGCCCCGGGTGCAACTCCTCCCGAAAAACTGAACTGATCGGGCGGTTTTATTTTGCAGACTCATGTTCTTTATGCGACATGGTATCGGGATTTGTATCTTTCGTGAGTTATCTCATTCTTGCGTATTCTCGCACGTGCGAGAATATGCGAGAATTGCGAGAATATGCGAGAATTTTGCGAGAATCGGGGCCGCGACCCCCCAATACGAGAATATGCGAGAATACGAGTCGGATCGGATGTATGCCTAGGGCTATGTTGGCAAGCAAACGCATTTCCATCCGTTTGTGTTACCGTCGATCCCGAAGGACGATCAGTTATCGTTTTTCTCCAAAACATTGAAACGGAAACGGAAACGGCTCCTTGGTTTTGCAGGCTACCTACAAACCACGCTAACACCACCAGGGAATACTACACGGTGAGGTCCAGCCCCAGAAGTTGGAGCTAAAGAGGGTGCCCGAGTCACACCCGAAAAGCTGATAGGGCAGAAGCTCTTGAGCTTGTGACACCCGCTTTTTTAACTCCAGCTTTAACTCCAGCTTCTGAGGCTGCTCACATCCCCGACAGGGTGTGTCAACTTGCAGTCAAACCCGAAAAGACTGTCGCACATACGAACCTTGTCGAGAAAATAAACGGGGAGGTCACTCGGGCCCAATTCTCTCAGTGCTTGGTTGCCACCACTACGAAGGGACCGAGCAGCTCGGGACTACTTCGGAGACAGCACCGTTTGCACAGATAATCTAATCCAAAATACTCGACGTAGCTGCTTCGACTCCGAATGGAAGGGGGGAAATATAGAGGTAAGGGGCAAATACAATACAAACACAATCTGATTTGTTCTTCGCTTACACCACCGTGTGTTGTTTTCTCACTCAGAATTTTTTGACCTGTTGTGTTTGTGTGATTTGTCGTGTAGGGGTAGACCCGCATGACCTCACGTCCGTTCAACACGTGGTTCGGTAGTTACAGCACTTGGGATCCCTTCTGTTCTTTGTCGGGCAGCATCGTCGAGCATTTCCTTTCAAGCTGGCGCTTATGTAACAAATAACGCTAGATACATTTGCTTTGCTGGCCCGTTGGGAAATACCCCTAAAAAAATTCCCCCGCCCATCCGAGATGTGGTCCCCTTGCACACAGCAATCTGCAGCAGCCGTTTCCCAAATAAGGAAACGCCGTTTCCTTGAAAGTATGGAAACGGAAACGGAAACGGGAAACGTTTCCGTTTACTTGCCATCATAGCCGGGTGATGCTCGTCTCGCGGGTGCGGGCCCCTCTTCTTTCGACTGCGCGGCCTACGGCGGCGGCTAACACCTCGACACAGAATATTGCTGAAAGTCACTCGGTTTGCAGTAAAATCCGTCGAACCCTGCCTCTCGTGCTTCTTCGCTTCTCTGGCGCGGCAACCACCAGATACTGCCCATTGGCTGCTAAGCCCCCCCTACCGGTCGAATTGCCACCCCCTACTCGCCGAGCGGTGCTGTCAGCACTTCGTTCCGCGTCGCGTCAAAATACATGATGCTGGCGGTTGGGGGATCGGCGACCGCAGCTCAATTCAGGCGCGGTCAACAGCATCGCCTCGTGAAGGCCCCCGCCCATGACACCTTCGAACAGCTGCAAACGAAAGAGAAATGGAGCGCAAAAGTGTCTGAATCAAACGTGGCGGCGGCGACAAGGGCGTTCCGAGTCCCCCAAAGAGCGTTCAAAAGAATAATTCGTTCGGTTCTTTGTGGTGCGGTCGTTCTTCATGTCCGTCGACATCAGTTCTTATTGCTTGTTTGCCTTTATTTTGTGTGCTGCCGTCGATCCCGAGAGACGACCGTTTGGTGTCTTTTTGCGACTTTTGTTTGTTGGGGTCGAGATGCTGATGGCGCGCTTCAGTTAAGTTTTTTTTGTTTTCCGACGATTCCCGTGGGACGTACAGATTGGATGTTGTTTCCCCTTTTTTTTTCGCGTACATCTCTTTTCTTTCCGTTCGCTGCTTCTTTTTCTTTTTCTCGGGATCTTCTCAGAATTTTTGAGAAGAATTTAGGTGCCAGGGAAAGCCTGCTACACGGGAGCCGAGCTTCACGTGTTCGGCGGTACTGCTCAGCCACAGGTCTACGGGTCAAGTGGCTGAGGCCGCTCCGGGTCCGGAACGTGACGGTCTACCACAGCTTGCAAAGCTTGAGTCGAAGGCAGCACAGGGCCACAACCCCGTCCGCTCTGCCCTGTGACTGACCGCGCTCGACGAGCTTGTGCTCATCTCTCTTTTTCTTGCGTTTATTGTGGTTTAGAGGTTCGGTGTTTCAGGGTCTCCGGTTGACCATTGAGGCTGTGAGGCGGGTAGTATGAGGGTAGTAGGTGCGTATACACTTTAACTACGGCTAGCCATGTTTGTACGAGTGTTGCGACCGACACCAAGAAGAAATCCGCTTTGAATTTAGTCTTGGGCCCCCCAAGACTAAGACCCCGCGTGCATGTTGAGCAGAACGTTTGAACGTTTGACAAACGTGTGCGTTTGCAAAATTCATGTCAAACGTGTATCAAACGTGAGTGAGGCGCTGGCTGCGCCTGCAGTGGGGATCCGAGTGTGGGGTCGGCTTGTGAACACTCGAGCCACAAGGGCAAGATCTTCATGCCCGGGGTCCCAGAAAGTGGGAGGGAACACTTGCTGAAGGCTAGTATCTCCCTGTATCTCCCTGTGCACGCCCAACGGGTTGCCATGCTCTTGTTCTTCTTCTCAAAAGTTGCTGGTGCATCTTGCCGGGTTCCCCTCTGGCGGAGGAGAGATCGGAGACGAGAGAAAATGCGATGGGCAGAGAACTAGTCATACATCCCCTCTTCTCAAATGCAATGACAGTGTCAGGTGGAGTTCCCGTACAAAGCAGACACATGATCATTGGAGCGGTGGGACACACGCTTTCTGAGAGCTACGATCTCTGAAGTTGTCGGACCCCTTGGGACCCCATTGTCCACTCTCCATAGACGTGCGCCGGGGGCACCAAAAGTTTCCAGTAGTAGTATGTGTCATCCTAATCCGGGAACAAGTCAGGGAGAAGAACGGAGCAATCTTTACAAACGAACGAGTTACATAAGGTGGCAGCTTGAGCGGCGCCAATCCGAGCGTACACAGCAGCAGTGACGCGTCGGCAGTTGCACTTCAGGATGGTGCTGCCGGCATGAGTTTCCAAAAGTTTCCAAAGGTTTTTCTTCGCGTGTACAGGGTATAAACCTCTCTGGGGGGGGTTTTCCTGTATTAGCACTTTTTTCGTTGGCTTCGTTTTCTAGCGTTTATTGTGGTTTAGAGGTTCGGTGTTTTAGGGTCTCCGGTTGACCATTGAGGCTGTGAGGCGGGTGGTATGTGGGTAGTAGGTATGCTTAAATACGGCTAGCCATGTTTGTAAGTGTTGCGACCGACACCAAGAAGAAATTCGCTTTGAATTTCTCTTTCATGTGCAACCGTTGTTCCGGAAATGTTCCCATCACTATTAAAAAAAATGGAATGGAACGATTTTTGACGTACCTACGCCCCCTGTTAGTGTCGCCGACCTAAAGGCACCTTTCCTCCATTGCTTCTAACGTACAAAGTACGTGTCGAGGCTATTTCTCTTCGCTGCCTCAGCAGTTTTGCTATTGGGTAATGTGCGTACCTACTGCCATCCTTAGATGTGGTAGCCGTTTCTCAGGCTCCCTCTCCGGAATCGAACCCTAATTCCCCGTTACCTGTTACAGCCACGGTAGTCCACTACACTCCTGTCAAAAGCTGATAGGGCAGAAGCTCTTGAGGGCTTGCACCGACTTGTCGTCTGCTATCACTCGATTGACCTGTTTCATCCACACACCGCTGCCATTGCTAGCGTTGGTTCTTATCTCGGTCAATTGTATCCACCTGTAAAATGCGACACTAACACGGGAAGCCGTTGGGGAGGATGAGACATTCTTCATGCAAATACAGGGAACCCTGTCTTCCCGTGTTAGTGTCGCCTCGCGATTTCAGGCAAAAAGGCGACACTGACAAGGGCTAAACGGTATGTATCTTGTCCGTCCGCCGCTCTCGGAGGCCAAAGCTTCGTCCCCCATGACGGTTACAGGATCGACCCGAGGTATCAGTGGTTATGCCCACGTCGACCCTGTCTCAGAAACCCCAGAATGAATCTGTAGGTGCCCCGTCGGAATACGGCTAACCAGATACCTGCGCAGGACTGGTGCCATCGCCTCCGAGACTCAGAGTTGAACGCGACATTAAAGGATTGGAAACCTTGGCGGTTTCTCCAATTCCACACCCACACCCGAAGGGCTATAGAGGAGTCGTGTTTTGTGTCCCCGTCGATCTCACTGCTGCATGCTTTGCTGCTAGTACGTGCTGCTGCTACGTACGTGTAGAGGATACGTATACTGCTACGTGCTGTGGATGCTAGCACTGCATGCTACGCTGCTGCTGATGCACTACACCGTGTAGAGGATACGTATACTGCTACGTGCTGTGGATGCTAGCACTGCATGCTACGCTGCTGCTGATGCACTACACCGTGTAGAGGATACGTATACTGCTACGTGCTGTGGATGCTAGCACTGCATGCTACGCTGCTGCTGATGCACGAATGTAGTTTACTGAGGGAATTGGAGCAAGACGCATGGCTAGACGAGCACGACCACCTCGAATCGACACCAGAAGAATAGGGGGTGGGGCTGGCTTCGACGACTAGTAAATTCCCAGTAAATGGTAGCACTCCTGAACAAGCCCGAACCAACAGGATCCAAGAATGTCAGTCACACCTTCCCGATTCTTTTTGCCGACCGGAGGAAGGGGTCAGCACAAGCCCCAGGGAGCCAAGCCAGTGCGAGAGGCCAGAAGACGCCAGCTCCAATTCCACCGTGTAGAGGATACCGTGCTGTCCCGTACTACAACGGCGGGCGGTCGTTACGTCGTGGGCGCGGAGCGAGCCGCGTCACAGTCAAAGATGATTGTTGCACCGATGTTGGCGCAGCCGGGGGCGTTCTGACTGACGGACGAGACCGCCTGGCTTTGTGACGCTCGTAGTACAGCCCGCTTGCGATGGACGTAGCGGGAATAATTCAATGACCGGCCTCCCCTCGCAACCTCGCAAGGACAGGAGCAGGTGGTCGTGTTATTCTCCGTAATAGGAAGAGGCGAAAGCATGAAGGCGCCCCGTGCGAAGAGGTAACCGTCGGCGATGCAGGTTATCGCCACAGATTCTTTGCATTCCAACCCAAACCATAACATTGCGACCACGTAATACTATAGTCGAAGTGAGAATTTGGCAGTGTATCAACTGCAAGCCCATTTATTTTTGGAGCCGCCCGTAGTTCCATATTCCGTCAGCTGCGTGGTTTCCCCGTTCAAGGAAAGCCTGCTACACGCGAGCCAAGCTTCACGTGTTCGGCGGTACTGCAGAGTCGCGGGCCTACGGGTCAAGTGGCTACCGATTTCTATACTCATGTGTTTTCTAGAGTTAAAGTTCGCTTGAAATTCCGGGGTTTTAGGGTCTCCGTGTGATCGTACCCGTGGTTAGTGAGCTTATTCGTCTGATGGAGTAGTCGTTGCTGTGCGTCGTTTACAGTGCTTCTTTTTGCACCAGGGCTTCTTTCTCTGGGATCCAGACGATCAAACCCCAGGGTTAAACGTGCTGTCGGTGTTGTCGTCCCGACTCGCTCTTTTCACTTTTCTTTTTTAGCCACATGCAATGTGTGAGGAAACTGAACCGCTCAAATAGGACCTTCTGATCATGATCATTTGCCAAATTTGCCACCTGAAACCACGTCCAGGATTTGGGCTCAGGGTAGTGCGGTCAACGAAAACTCTAGTTTCCCTTTCTACTTTCTCCTACTCTCGCGGTGTACGGTTTTTGACAATGCATGTGTTGTGGGCACCAGCAAGCAGTAGTCGGCAGCGTGCTACATGAAACCTAACCCAAAAGCAGGTGAGAACTACTCTCGCGGTGTACGGTTTTTGGAAAGAGTCGTTTTCAGTTCCGTTCTTCTTTTTGAGAATTTCTTGCGCAAAAAGGTTTCTAAGGAGACGGCCAATCGAGAAGGTTGTAGTTGTATGTGTCGTCTGCCGAAGCAGCCGGAGACAGCAGGCGCAGGGGGCAGGTCTTGCTTTACTTTTCTCTTCTTCATGGAGACCCGCCCCCGGCATCCCGACTGTCCAATCACTGTCGAGAAAGGTTTGCCCCTTTTGTGGCCCTCTATTCGCCGGGCGGTGCTGTCAGCACCTGTTCCGCGTCGCATCAAGTACATGATGCTGGCGGTTGGGGGATCGACGACCGCGACTCAACTAAGGTGCGGTCAACAGTGTCGCCACGTGAAGGCCCCCCCATGACACCTAGAAGAGACGCAAAAAGGTTTCTAAGGAGACGGGCAATCGAGAAGAACAATAATACAATCCTCACTCCTATGCTTGTGTCGGTCACTCTCGTCCACCACTCCTGCGCTGCTTGCCGCGCGCCGTTTGGTTGGAGCAAAAGGTGAAGCCAGAAGGCTGCTAATCTTGCTGCTGCATGAAGCGGTGCCACGGGAACTCCGTAGTAGTAGTAGTAGTAGTAGTAGTAGTAGTAGTATGTGTCATCCTAATCCGGGAACAAGTCAGGGAGAAGAACGGAGTTTAAGTTTACAAACAACGCGGCGCCAATCCGAGCGCACACAGCAGCAGTGACGCATCGGCAGGGAGCTCCGAAGAAAAATGAAGCAAGTGGGAAGGGAGGGGAAGCGAGCTACATTGTTTCTCTGGACGGATTGGAGCGGCAAAGCTGTCGTCCGGATTATTATTAGTCTTCAAAGAAACAAGTTTCTTTTCCTACAAAAAAAAACCCCCTACGGAGGGATAATCGTAGTTTCGTGTTCAGCCTGTTCGGGGGGAAAATCCTAGTTTCGTGTTCAGGCGCTACTTGCCTCTCATGTGTTTGATGCTAGCATCAAGTCTTCTTCGCGGAATGCAGAGTCTTATTTTCTGTTCTTTTCTTTCTTTCGTTGTCGACAACTTCTTTTTTCTCCTTCTACTTTCTTTACCATGGGTTTTTGGACTTTCTGGTGCCGTAGAGTAGTTCTTCTTTCTCTATGCCGCCCACGTCGATGTTCGTTTAGCATTGAGTTCTTTTAAGTACATGAACCACATGGATTAGCATGGCACTGCACTTCGTTTAGCAGCGCCTGCCGAATCATGCCGTGGCACCGTCCCTTTGTGCGTCTGGGGGGGGGTGGGGGGGGGATGGGGGGGGGGGGAGAAAATATCATAGTTCAGAGTGTAAGTTTGCTGAGAGACCTGGGGCCTTTAGTTTAGTGTTAAGACGAAACACTGTCTCTCATGCGTATTCGATGCTAGCATCAGGTTTTCTTCGAAGAAGATGTTGGTAAAAATACTCGACGTAGCTGTTTTGACTCCGAGTGGAAGGAAGGAAATATAGAGGTAGAGGGGCAAATACCAGATGCACAAAAAAAAAACACAATTTGATTTGCTCTTCGCTTACACCACCGTGTGTTGTTTTCTCACTCAGGACTTTGACCTGTTGTGTTTGTGTGATTTGTCGTGTAGGGGGTGAACCCGCATGACCTCACGTCCGTTCAATACGTGGTTCGGTAGTTACAGCACTTGGGATTCCTCCGGTTCTTTTTCTGGCAGCATCGTCGAGCATTTCCTTTCAAGCTGGCGCTTATGTAAAAAGAAATGCAAAAATGGGAAGAGGGTGCAGCAGCAAGGTGACGTATGAAAATCTTGAGAGACTGGCTCCCTGTACACTATTTTTTTGAGTGAGAAGAGTGAGCGTCGCCACACTTACTTGTCCTGTGTGGACCATGAAGCCAGCCACCGTGTACGTGTCTTCCCCCGATCGTGATGGTTGGTTGGTTTGGGGGGGATAGCGATGGATTGAGGGGGAAAATCATAGGTTACTGTTTTAGGCAGGGCACAGCCTCTCATGCATGTTTGATATGCCATGGGGGAGGGAAAAAAAGAGAGAGAACAAACACGCAAATGGGGGGTGTCACGCCTCACCGGTTCTAATGCAAGCTCTGCCCACCCAGCCACCGCAGTGTGTTGTCTCAGTGTCACGCAGTCGCGCTGACCATACGAGAAACAAAAGAGAGACAGAGAGGTTTCTTGAACTTCGTGAACAGAACGTATTCCCACGTACGCGCCAGCAAATCCCCGGAAGAGACACACAGAAGGTGTCTTGAACTCCGTGAAAGAGAACGTACCGTATTTGGAATAATGTTGAAACTGGACTAAAGCTGGAACGGGTAAATGACAGACCAGGTAAACCCTGGGACACCCGGGTGGGGGGGTGTCCCAGGTAGTCACCTGCGTGACTGCAAGCAAGGGGTGAAGTTACGATGTTTTCGGGATTATTTAACCTTGTACAAGGGAAGGTGTAAAAAACATTTTGGTAAACACTGTTTACCGATTTTTCAGAAAAGGGGGGGGGGGGTCGGTAAACATTCACTGTACTGTGGGTCGGGCCTGGCGTGTCGCTCTCTATAGTGCGTCTTCGTCACAACCACGTAGCCTGTTTGAGGCGGGGGGGCCTCCAAGCGAACACTTTTGAAGCCGGACAACCTGCATACGTCTGTTTTTCAGTGGGGACAACCTCCGAACCTTGGCCTTGGACGTGCGGTAACAACGTCCCAACATTGGATAGGTAGGATTTAGAGGTTGTCCCATCTCGAAAACAAGGTTTTAGAGGTTGTCCCACTTCGAAAACAAACCTTTAGAGGTTGTCCCACCTCGAAAACAAACTTTTAGAGGTTGTCCCACCTCGAAAACAAACTTTTAGAGGTTGTCCCACCTCGAAAGCAAGCTTTAAGAGGTTGTCCCACCTCGAAAACAAGCTTTTAGAGGTTGTCCCACCTCGAAAGCAAGCTTTTAGAGGTTGTCCCACCTCGAAAACAAACTTTTAGAGGTTGTCCCACTTCGAAAACAAGCTTTTAGAGGTTGTCCCACCTCGAAAACAAGCTTTTAGAGGTTGTCCCACCACGAAAACAAGCTTTTAGAGGTTGTCCCACTTCGAAAACAAGCTTTTAGAGGTTGTCCCACTTCGAAAACAAGCTTTTAGAGGTTGTCCCACCTCGAAAACAAGCTTTTAGAGGTTGTCCCACCACGAAAACAAGCTTTTAGAGGTTGTCCCACTTCGAAAACAAGCTTTTAGAGGTTGTCCCACCTCGAAAACAAGCTTTTAGAGGTTGTCCCACCTCGAAAACAAACTTTTAGAGGTTGTCCCACTTCGAAAACAAGCTTTTAGAGGTTGTCCCACCTCGAAAACAAGCTTTTAGAGGTTGTCCCACCTCGAAAGCAAGCTTTTAGAGGTTGTCCCACCTCGAAAACAAACTTTTAGAGGTTGTCCCACCTCGAAAACAAACTTTTAGAGGTTGTCCCACCGCGAATACAAGCTTTATACGTAGGGCATAACAAATACACACCAGGATTCCTCTGCTGACTGGCGTGGAGACCCCTTTTTCTCCCCATGCGGGAGTAGGTGGCCGGCGAAGAATTTGCTGCGGTGGGACACTCACTATCCGAGGTGGGGCACGCTGCAAACCTAATCGTTCGAGGTGGGGCAACCTTCAACCATTGTTTTTCGAGATGGGACAACCTGCAAATCTTTGTTTCCTTGACGGGACAACCTTAAAAAAGATGTGGCAACCCACCAACCATTTTCTACGAACCTTAGTTTGGTAGTTGGTGCAACGTGCTAACACTTGTTTCCTAGAGCCGTTTCCCATGGGACGACCTGCATACTTCAGTAGTTATTGAGCTCGGACAAAACTTCGAACTTGCACGTGGAATTGGCAATTCGTAGGGCTGGACATGCCGACATTCCCGGGCCGCAATTTTCTGCGAAGCTCAACTTGGAGGTGTGCCGTAATTGGATGCATAGCACACCTGCACACGCAGAGTGTTGCTATGCTGCTGATAAAAGGGGGGAAACATAGCTTCACGTACTGGTACGATGAGGCAACGCCTGGAATAGCCGCGAATCGTCAGGAGGCGAGGAGAAACAAAGTAGGAACCCCCAAAGTCCAGGATGAAATCAAATCAAATCAACTATTGCCAGCCACGTTTTCTTGGTTCGTTTGAAGACCAAACATGTCTTCGTTGCTGTATTGGAAGAGCGAGCCCCCTTTCAACACGCGCTCAAGGGAAATGAGCCCTTTCTCGCGCAAACCATTCAGAGTATGCGCAACGTCATCTGTTTCTATGACGTAAAAGTGATTGTGGCAAGCGCCAATGACGTATGTCGCACATGGCTCGGAGACTTCGTATGTCACAAGCGTGCCTTTGTGCCTCGGATACTCCGACGGAACTGTTAAGACGTGCAGTCTGAGGTCGTAGTTCCAGACAACAATCGCCAACAGCAACTCGTCAACGTATCTCCCGTTGACCGCCATATTCTCTCTCCAAACACGGAGCCGGTCTTCGACAGGTCTTTGCAGCCAACCGGCCAAATCAGTCCCAGGGACGAACTCTGGGAGCTCATCAGTCAACTTTCGACATGTCTTCACCACTGCCGAATGCCGACAGGTGAGGCAACAGGTTCTTCTGTGCTCCGCGAAACTTGGATTCGAGCGTTTACCTACGAACCTTCGACCGAAAGGACATATCTAGTCCGCGACATGGAAACTTTCTGTCGGTCGTTGTTTGGTTCATCGAAGTTTGTTTTCGAAGTGGGACAACCTCTGAAAGTTTGTTTTCGAGGTGGGACAACCTCTAAAAGCCTGTTTTCGAAGTGGGACAACCTCTAAAAGTTTGTTTTTGAAGTGGGACAACCTCTAAAAGCTTGTTTTCGAGGTGGGACAACCTCTAAAAGTTTGTTTTCGAAGTGGGACAACCTCTAAAAGCTTGTTTTCGAAGTGGGACAACCTCTAAAAGCTTGCTTTCGAGGTGGGACAACCTCTAAAAGCTTTTTTTCGAGGTGGGACAACCTCTAAAAGCTTGTTTTCGAAGTGGGACAACCTCTAAAAGCCTGTTTTCGAAGTGGGACAACCTCTAAAAGCTTGTTTTCGTGGTGGGACAACCTCTAAAAGTTTGTTTTCGAAGTGGGACAACCTCTAAAAGCTTGTTTTCGAGGTGGGACAACCTCTAAAAGCCTGTTTTCGAAGTGGGACAACCTCTAAAAGTTTGTTTTTGAAGTGGGACAACCTCTAAAAGTTTGTTTTCGAAGTGGGACAACCTCTAAAAGCTTGTTTTCGAGGTGGGACAACCTCTAAAAGTTTGTTTTCGAAGTGGGACAACCTCTAAAAGCTTGTTTTCGAGGTGGGACAACCTCTAAAAGTTTGTTTTCGAAGTGGGACAACCTCTAAAAGCTTGTTTTCGAGGTGGGACAACCTCTAAAAGTTTGTTTTCGAAGTGGGACAACCTCTAAAAGCTTGTTTTCGAAGTGGGACAACCTCTAAAAGCTTGTTTTCGAAGTGGGACAACCTCTAAAAGCTTGTTTTCGAAGTGGGACAACCTCTAAAAGCTTGCTTTCGAGGTGGGACAACCTCTAAAAGCTTGTTTTCGTGGTGGGACAACCTCTAAAAGTTTGTTTTCGAAGTGGGACAACCTCTAAAAGCTTGTTTTCGAGGTGGGACAACCTCTAAAAGCTTGTTTTCGAAGTGGGACAACCTCTAAAAGCTTGTTTTCGAGGTGGGACAACCTCTAAAAGTTTGTTTTCGAAGTGGGACAACCTCTAAAAGCTTGTTTTCGAGGTGGGACAACCTCTAAAAGCTTGTTTTCGAAGTGGGACAACCTCTAAAAGTTTGTTTTTGAAGTGGGACAACCTCTAAAAGTTTGTTTTCGAAGTGGGACAACCTCTAAAAGCTTGTTTTCGAAGTGGGACAACCTCTAAAAGCTTGTTTTCGAAGTGGGACAACCTCTAAAAGCTTGTTTTCGAAGTGGGACAACCTCTAAAAGCTTGTTTTCGAGGTGGGACAACCTCTAAAAGCTTTTTTTCGAGGTGGGACAACCTCTAAAAGCTTGTTTTCGAAGTGGGACAACCTCTAAAAGCCTGTTTTCGAAGTGGGACAACCTCTAAAAGCTTGTTTTCGAGGTGGGACAACCTCTAAAAGTTTGTTTTCGAAGTGGGACAACCTCTAAAAGCTTGTTTTCGAGGTGGGACAACCTCTAAAAGCCTGTTTTCGAAGTGGGACAACCTCTAAAAGTTTGTTTTTGAAGTGGGACAACCTCTAAAAGTTTGTTTTCGAAGTGGGACAACCTCTAAAAGCTTGTTTTCGAGGTGGGACAACCTCTAAAAGTTTGTTTTCGAAGTGGGACAACCTCTAAAAGCTTGTTTTCGAGGTGGGACAACCTCTAAAAGTTTGTTTTCGAAGTGGGACAACCTCTAAAAGCTTGTTTTCGAGGTGGGACAACCTCTAAAAGTTTGTTTTCGAAGTGGGACAACCTCTAAAAGCTTGTTTTCGAGGTGGGACAACCTCTAAAAGCCTGTTTTCGAAGTGGGACAACCTCTAAAAGTTTGTTTTCGAAGTGGGACAACCTCTAAAAGTTTGTTTTCGAAGTGGGACAACCTCTAAAAGCTTGTTTTCGAGGTGGGACAACCTCTAAAAGTTTGTTTTCGAAGTGGGACAACCTCTAAAAGCTTGTTTTCGAGGTGGGACAACCTCTAAAAGTTTGTTTTCGAAGTGGGACAACCTCTAAAAGCTTGTTTTCGAGGTGGGACAACCTCTAAAAGTTTGTTTTCGAAGTGGGACAACCTCTAAAAGCTTGTTTTCGAAGTGGGACAACCTCTAAAAGCTTGTTTTCGAAGTGGGACAACCTCTAAAAGCTTGTTTTCGAAGTGGGACAACCTCTAAAAGCTTGTTTTCGAGGTGGGACAACCTCTAAAAGCTTGTTTTCGAGGTGGGACAACCTCTAAAAGTTTGTTTTCGAAGTGGGACAACCTCTAAAAGCTTGTTTTCGAGGTGGGACAACCTCTAAAAGCTTGTTTTCGAAGTGGGACAACCTCTAAAAGCTTGTTTTCGAAGTGGGACAACCTCTAAAAGTTTGTTTTCGAAGTGGGACAACCTCTAAAAGCTTGTTTTCGAGGTGGGACAACCTCTAAAAGCCTGTTTTCGAAGTGGGACAACCTCTAAAAGTTTGTTTTCGAAGTGGGACAACCTCTAAAAGTTTGTTTTCGAAGTGGGACAACCTCTAAAAGCCTGTTTTCGAAGTGGGACAACCTCTAAAAGTTTGTTTTCGAAGTGGGACAACCTCTAAAAGTTTGTTTTCGAAGTGGGACAACCTCTAAAAGCTTGTTTTCGAGGTGGGACAACCTCTAAAAGTTTGTTTTCGAAGTGGGACAACCTCTAAAAGCTTGTTTTCGAGGTGGGACAACCTCTAAAAGCTTGTTTTCGAGGTGGGACAACCTCTAAAAGCTTGTTTTCGAAGTGGGACAACCTCTAAAAGCCTGTTTTCGAAGTGGGACAACCTCTAAAAGCTTGTTTTCGTGGTGGGACAACCTCTAAAAGTTTGTTTTCGAAGTGGGACAACCTCTAAAAGCTTGTTTTCGAGGTGGGACAACCTCTAAAAGCCTGTTTTCGAAGTGGGACAACCTCTAAAAGTTTGTTTTTGAAGTGGGACAACCTCTAAAAGTTTGTTTTCGAAGTGGGACAACCTCTAAAAGCTTGTTTTCGAGGTGGGACAACCTCTAAAAGTTTGTTTTCGAAGTGGGACAACCTCTAAAAGCTTGTTTTCGAGGTGGGACAACCTCTAAAAGTTTGTTTTCGAAGTGGGACAACCTCTAAAAGCTTGTTTTCGAGGTGGGACAACCTCTAAAAGTTTGTTTTCGAAGTGGGACAACCTCTAAAAGCTTGTTTTCGAAGTGGGACAACCTCTAAAAGCTTGTTTTCGAGGTGGGACAACCTCTAAAAGTTTGTTTTCGAAGTGGGACAACCTCTAAAAGCTTGTTTTCGAAGTGGGACAACCTCTAAAAGCTTGTTTTCGAAGTGGGACAACCTCTAAAAGCTTGTTTTCGAAGTGGGACAACCTCTAAAAGCTTGCTTTCGAGGTGGGACAACCTCTAAAAGCTTGTTTTCGAGGTGGGACAACCTCTAAAAGCCTGTTTTCGAAGTGGGACAACCTCTAAAAGCTTGTTTTCGAGGTGGGACAACCTCTAAAAGTTTGTTTTCGAAGTGGGACAACCTCTAAAAGCTTGTTTTCGAGGTGGGACAACCTCTAAAAGCCTGTTTTCGAAGTGGGACAACCTCTAAAAGTTTGTTTTCGAAGTGGGACAACCTCTAAAAGTTTGTTTTCGAAGTGGGACAACCTCTAAAAGCTTGTTTTCGAGGTGGGACAACCTCTAAAAGTTTGTTTTCGAAGTGGGACAACCTCTAAAAGCTTGTTTTCGAGGTGGGACAACCTCTAAAAGCTTGTTTTCGAAGTGGGACAACCTCTAAAAGCTTGTTTTCGAAGTGGGACAACCTCTAAAAGCTTGTTTTCGAAGTGGGACAACCTCTAAAAGCTTGTTTTCGAAGTGGGACAACCTCTAAAAGCTTGTTTTCGAAGTGGGACAACCTCTAAAAGCTTGCTTTCGAGGTGGGACAACCTCTAAAAGCTTGTTTTCGAAGTGGGACAACCTCTAAAAGCTTGTTTTCGAAGTGGGACAACCTCTAAAAGCTTGTTTTCGAAGTGGGACAACCTCTAAAAGCTTGTTTTCGAAGTGGGACAACCTCTAAAAGCTTGTTTTCGAGGTGGGACAACCTCTAAAAGTTTGTTTTCGAGGTGGGACAACCTCTAAAAGCTTGTTTTCGAGGTGGGACAACCTCTAAAAGTTTGTTTTCGAGGTGGGACAACCTCTAAAAGTTTGTTTTCGAGGTGGGACAACCTCTAAAAGCTTGTTTTCGAGGTGGGACAACCTCTAAAAGCCTGTTTTCGAGGTGGGACAACCTCTAAACGTTTGTTTTCGAAGTGGGACAACCTCTAAAAGCTTGCTTTCGAGGTGGGACAACCTCTAAAAGCCTGTTTTCGAGGTGGGACAACCTCTAAAAGTTGGTTTTCGAAGTGGGACAATTTCTAAAACCTTGTTTTTGAAGTGGGACAACCTCTGAATCCTGTCTTCCTTCTTCTTTTTTGCACCAGTGTGATGTACTTTCCTGTGCTCCTTTTGGTCTTTCTGAGCCCAAAACGCCTCAAAAAAAATTTCGCGCCTGCGGCGCGCTCTATCTCAGTCTACCTGGTAGTACCAGTGGGTCAGGTGAAAAACCGTGCCGTGCGCGGCAAACTATGCCGTGCGGCCAAGAGGGGGGGGGGGGGTCGGTAAACAATGTTTACCAAAATGTTTTTTACACCTTCCCCAAGTCTTAGGTATTCGTCGGACATTTATAATCTTCTAAGATCTGCGATCTTATAGTATAATAATATAAGTTATACGACAAAAAGAAAATGCCGAAGTACCGGGTAAAACCTGGGAAGTCCAGCCTCAGTTTAAGCCGGGGTGTCCCAGGTTTTACCCTAATCCAACTAAGGTATATTCCCAGCAAATCCGCCGTTAAATGGGCAAAAGCAATTCCGCTCCTTCGAGGGGGTCGCTCGGAGCCGTTGCTCCCACTCGTCCCGCGCATTTAACATACATTTAATGCCGCGTTCGCCCAAACAGATTCGGTGGTTACGGTCCTTAGCTGGCCTGCTAAAGCTGTGGGACAGAGCCGACGTCGCAGCCGCTGCTAACAGGGGCGGCCTGTGCGGGACTGACTAAGCGACGGAGGCGGCAGGTGCGCAACCGTGCAACCGTGGCGGTTAGTCTAACAGACGGAGCTCAGCTGGCGGCGAGCAAGCTTGCGTTTACTGGCCGACCTGTTGGCCGTATTGTTCGGACAGAGGTACACGTTTATTTCGTCGTCAGGTTGCAGAAGCGACGGGAGAACCCCAAAACTGGAACCAAGCACTCAGGTGGCCCGAAAACGCTCCGGAAATCCAGACGAAGTGGTGCGGATGCTCTGTAGTGCTGGTATTCCACAAGGCTGGGATGAAACCCTCGCGTCAAGACCTGTGCTCTATGGCGGCGGTAATGGTGCCTTGGGAACGGCCAAGTAATCTCTTGATCGGGATGAAAGCGCTTTACGCGTACGCTGTTTTCCCTTTTTCTGTTCGCACAGCGAGTGCTGCCAAGTTTCAGATGGCCGCTCCGAATGAGTCCTAGGTAAGAGAGAGAGGGAGGGAGAACACAACGAAACAGGTACATTGGTGTAGGGGACAGGGGCGGGGGTAGTCACGTCTATGCAGTCCCAAGGCCTCTCCCCCACCCACCTGCGCATGTGTTCGCAGCGGCACCGCTGCGCGCGCCCACCTTTTGTGAGAGAAAAGAGTGAGAGGGAGGGAAACAATGTATTTGTGCCCCATCCCCGCAACGGCGCAGCGAGTGCCAGAAGGCAGTTGATTCCGTGTCGTCAGGTCGTTCCCTGCCGGCGGAAGTTGTTTGGGTGGCTTTAAGGTTTCCGACGAGGGACGTCGGTCCGTTGTAATTATTTGTTTTGTGCTACCGTCGATCTCGAAGGACGGTCAGTTTGGTGACTTGCGACCTTCGTTTGTTTGGCAAGGAGTTTTGGTGGCGCGCTTCAGTTAGAGAAAGAGAGAGAACACAAAACAAAAAAGAGATTCCGTGCCGAGAGAGAGAGGGCTGGCTAGTCTCGGACCGGGTTTCCTGAGGGGGACAGGGGCGGGTCTGCCACGCCTTAGCAGTCCCAGGGCCCGGTCCCACCCTCTTGTCATTTTTTCGTGTTCTCGTAGGTACCAGGGAAAGCCTGCTACACGGGAGCCAAGCTTCACGTGTTCGGCGGTACTGCAGAGCCACGGGGCCTACGGGTCAAGTGGCTACCGATTTCCCAAACTAAAGCATCAAGGCGTGGCGCCACTTGGGGCTTGGCGCTCGCGCTGAACACAAGCTCGTCGAGACGGTCAGCCACAGGGCAAAGCGGACGGGGTTGTGGCACTGTGCTGCCTCCGACTCAAGCTTTGCAAGCTGTGGTTGACCGTCACGTTCCTGGACCAGGAACGGCCTTCTTCTTCTTCTTCTTCTTCTTCTTCGTGTTCTCGTTGTCATCGCTATCGCGCTGACTTTCCGAGAGAGAGAGAGACGAGTTAGGAGGTCTCGTTCGGACCTTTACTCTTGGGGTGATTACCGCAAAGTATAAGGATCGATTCCCGTTCTTCCGCGTGCCGGTTGATCGTTTTTCCCTCTGTTGTATCTACCAGCGTTTATTGTGGTTTAGAGGTTCGGTGTTTTAGGGTCTCCGGTTGACCATTGAGGCTGTGAGGCGGGTGGTATGTGGGTAGTAGGTATGCTTAAATACGGCTAGCCATGTTTGTAAGTGTTGCGACCGACACCAAGAAGAAATTCGCTTTGAATTTAGTCTTGGGCCCCCCACGCGCATGCATGTTGAGCAGGGGTTGCCATGCAGCTCGTATCGGTCTGTAATATGCGTTCTTACTTCCTTTGGGTCTTACCGTGTGTATATTCAGGTAAAGAATCCTGATCGACCACCAAAACAAACACGCTGATGCCTACGTCTTTTTAGCCTGCACAGTACATTGAAGGGCAACCCGCAAGATTGTTAGTACTGAAAAGAGACAGAAATACCACCGTCTGAAAGAGTCGTATGCTTGTTTCAAGGACTAAGCCGTGCGAGTCTGAGAGTGAATGGATTACCTGTAGGTGTGCCGCGGCGCACTGTGACTTCAAGTTAGAATGCAGACAATATGTGGGATGGTCTGCATTAGTCACTCCGGTTGACCACCTTTCGTGTTGTCGTTACCGTGTCGTGTTGCAGGGCCGTAATAAGGCACCGGCGCGACTCGGAACCTAGGGGACAGGAGTGGACGGACTTCAACCCACGCGCAATAGCATTTCGTCCTCTTGCCCCAAATACTCCAAAACCCCTCTCCCCTCCCTCCCGCCCCGCTTCTTTTTTTCATTCTGCCCACTCTGGTTCGCTACTACTACAAAAGAAAAAGGCCGGAACACACAAATCGACGACTACACGGGCACCCGATTACGTTCCCTCTGCCGGTCTACAACCTGCTCACACGTTTACCAAGTAGGGAGTACAAGTACCGTCACACCAAGTAGGGCCACATGTTGGGGTACAAGGACCGTACACAAAGTAGGGGCACATGCGCGGCACAAGGGAGGGGGGTTTCGTTGGACGGGAGAAACGCGCACTTTTTAGATTTTCCTTTGCTGTACTAGCAGCGCCTTCCCGTTTCCTCAGGACGCACCAAAACGAAGATCTTTAGAGGTTCTCCTTTGATGAGCGTCGGCTGTGTGGCTTCCCGCATCTCTTCCAAAATTGATCTTCGGGACGTCGAGTAGTAACGGCCGGGTTACCTGTGTTCGTCCATTGTCGATTCCGGCCTGTGGTTGACTTACTTCAGCAGTCGCTCTCGTTCCGCATGCCACCGCATGTCACCGGGCCGCATACAGGACTGATAATGGCCGGCGTTCGTCTGGCAAAGCGTGCGCTGGCACACCAGCACGGCAGGGAGGAAGAACGCACATATTATGCCAGGCCTTGCGTTCCGCATGCGGAACGTACAGCAAATTGTGATCTTCCGTACGTGCGGAAATCAGTACGTGTTTCCGCAGGTGTTTTCCGCATATGTGATGCGGATGTGAGCCCAAAAATGGCGAGTTGTGGCAGGCTTTCCCTAACTGGTGCACCCTGGACCTGACCACTCCTGCACGAAACTCGGAAAAGCTTTTTTTTTCTCACCTTTTTGGACCTTTTCCGCACGTTCCGCATGTGAAGTTTGAGCCTAAAAGCATCGGAAGCCATGCATATCGCCCAAAAAACTTCTCCCCGGAGACCCTAAAATCCCGGAGTTTCAAGCGAACTTCAACCCTTCACGGATCGAGCAGCGTACTGAGAAGAAATGCATACTTGTGTTGAATGGCGTTTTTAGGTTGCTTACCCACCCCCCGTGGTTAAGATACGCATCCTCCCCATCCTTGTGTAAGATCAGGGGTTTTCGAGAAATGGGCGCGATCTTGAAACACGGGGAAATCTTTATTTTGGGGTGTTGATTTTGGTCA